>JAECUM010039290.1:0-40407 GCA_016617855.1 Megalonaias nervosa
GAATGCATAGAATGAACCCCAAGCAATGAAAATGGCTTCAATTATTAATTTTTTATAATTAGTTACCCACCTAGATCATGTAAATTGTCTGGGAATGAATTTACATAACTTATTGCTACTCGATATTGTGGATCATCCATGCAAAATCGTATACATGAGACACGCAACGCCGAACGGTACACCTTTTCAAGAACAATCGGTTGATTACTTATGGCAATAAAATTGTTTTAGCGCTTTAACTTTTTTCACAATCATAGTCTGAAAGCCATGGAGAAATCAGGTACTGATTAGTGACTATTGCAACTGAAATTAAGTGATAATCGAAATTTGGTGCAACGTCTGTTAATTAAATCGACTGCAAGCTTGCCAACATGCACAAATTCACGGCTGATTGCAACAAAATAGAAACCAAAATCCTTACAACTAAAGCTCGCAATAATTAAAATTTGTTGCTTAAAGATCTCACTCTTTGATGTATGTTGGTCTGTTCAATATTTTATTCTGCTGTACCACAGCAATGGTCGCTGTATCAAACCGCGCAAGAAAGGTGATAACGAAAAGTATTCCTTACATTTCTCGATGTAATAATGTAGTCATTAATCGCATTGACAAACAACGGAGAAACAAATCAATGCAAATTGAAGAATTATGCATTAAAAATATAATAAAAAGAAAATACACGGTTTTGAGGTAGAGATAAGGAAATATTTCAGGAGTAAAATGGAAACATTTTATTGTTACGAGACGCTTATCGTCACAATATATTATTTCCACTTCACTCGTGAAATTTGTCTTTTATTTCCGCTCAAACAACGTATATATAATCTATTTTCCGTACTCGATTGGCGACAGTTTTACTAATTGCATTTCAGAGTGGGTTTTGATATCGCATTACAGTTATGTAACTATTTCAAGAATTACTTATTAGCTCCAGAGACATTAATTCCAGCTGAAATTGATATATCTCCTATCAAAAATGAAGCTGATTAATGTTTAAAAGAGTAGAAAACCATCTGTACGACACTTTCATGTACGTTGCAAATTAAACAGACATGACATGCTGCATTCGCTACAGAAATATAAAAAGTTTCAATACAGTTAGGTTTAAAGCTGAAATAAGATGCACATAGTTGTCGTGTTTGATTAGCAACTGTGGTCTAAATTCTACATGCAAAATACATACAAAAGTGGGACAAAAACAACAAATAACAAATAATTTTTTAAACACACTTTTTCAAATTGATGAACAACAGCTTTTTGGAAACAAATCGAAAATTTCAGGAAGAGAAAAAAAATTCAAAAACATATGCAAGTAAACACTTTTGTTTTCAAATGTAAAAATGGGTTTTCAAATTTATAAAGATCACAAAAATTATATACTATTTTCACACTGATGAAAAGTGATTGATAGAAATTAACAATTTGTCAACATCAGACAATCCGGATTATTTACAAGACACGAACCATCGGATCATGATCCGGAATTTCTAAAGCTGACAACAAGATATGATCCAGCAATCATGATCTAATTACTATGATAATGATATCGTTGCTGGATACCTATCAATTTTCAGATAAGTTAATATCATCCCAAACAATAGCTGAAAAAGACGAAATTGCTCAAGATTTCAGCCTTTGAACGAACTTCATGTTAACTCAAACAGAATGCCATTTTTAAACAGCTGAATACGATTTTGATGAATGAAACGTGTATAACAACAGCCACACGTTGTTAATAATAATAATAATGAGGACTTGGTATAGCGCCTAATCTTTAGAAGCTCTAAGTGCTTTACAACATTTGACAACACTTAAAAAACTTATATAATGATATGATTACAAAAATAAAAACGAACATAACGAAATTAGAAACAGAAAACATGCTGTAAATATTTAAGGTAAGGATACATTATAAGGGTACATTATTAGGTCTTTAAGTCTGTTCTTGCAGTTGAAATAGGTGAGTTTTAAGAGCGCTCTTGAATGAGATCACTGTGTCTATGTGTCTAAGTGCAGTGGGCAATTCGTTCCACATTGCTGGGCCCTTGTATGCAAAAGAACGTTGTCCATATGATTTCATTTTCATAGTGGGAATAATGAGAATACGAGTGTCAGAAGAGGAGCGTAAGTATCTTGCAGGTGTGTACACATAGGTGAGGTCAGATAGGTATGTTGGACTAGAGCTCGTCAGGGAAACGTAGCACAGAGAACACATTTTGTGTTTAATTCTGGATCGTATGGATAGCCAGTGTAGGGTAGAGAGCAGGGAAGAGGCTTGCTCTGATCGTGGTACTCTAAGGATGATCCGAGAAGCTGTGATAATAACTCGTGGCGCAGACGACCAGGTTAGGTGATTTCGAGTTTTTTTGTACAATTGTTAAATTTTGCATCACGGAAAGTATCACCAGTTGAATAAGCAGGAATATTTATATCAAAAGTCCGAATGAAAGCGTTTGAACTGCTATTGTCGGGATATTGTGAAAGGCTCCAATGGGGACTTGGAATGGGAATGACATCATTATTTCGACAGCTATTTTTCAACGGGATTTAGCAAATTGTTGGAATTTGGTGTAACAGGAAAAAGACGGCGTTAAACTGACACTACGCATGACTGGTCCATTTTGTATAAATGTTGAGACCAAAACGTGAAGGATAACATCAAGGTGTATGACATTTTTGACACTCCAAAACGATAGCATATTTGGTATTCCACAAATAAATAAAACATTCCCTATACTTTTAAAAATGGTCTGAACGTTGTGCCTATTCATGAATTTTTGGGTTAAAATTGAATATCTGTCATACGGGACAGGTTGTAAAGAAACCGTTGTATTTGCAACTTGTGTCATAGAGGGATATAAATCTGAAAAAACTTACTAAGAATACTTATTTAATCAGAAGGGAATGCCACTAAAAAATTAATTCATTCAGGTCATGAAATCACGGGTTGTACACCAAGACAATGAATAATGTTGCTTGGCAAGTTGAAGTCTCATTAAACAATGAACAGTGTTGCGTGGTCAAAGTACGAAAACACGCGTATAGTTATTTTAAAAAATTTTTGTTTGTTTTTATTTTTTGTTTCTTTTAGATGCGTTGTATTGAAAAGCAAATTGAAGTCTCATTACATTTTTAATTTAATATAACATGGCTGCTAAATCATTTTATTGCAACTTGTCCTAAACAGAAGGCCATAAATACAAGGTACTTACACCCAAATACATCTAACGATGTGTGTTGGCTTAAAATGAAAATGATACTTTTCTGACATACGATATGGTTGGCATGGTATTTTCTTGATACTCTTGTTATGGACACTTTCTCTAAATGGATAGATGTAATGACGTGTTTTTCAATGAAAGACTTCATATGGCGTTACGCCAGTGATAATGATGTTTATGTTCAGTGTCATTTACATTTGGTGCAAACACAATCCATAATTATTCCATAATTAGTCGCTCCACAAATCATAATGTTTTAAGTTATTTCAAATACATTGAACTTAGCTAATCATTCATTATGAAACTATAATACAAAGCAACCATTCCTACAACATAAATGATTTGAATTGAATTGTTTTGAGTGTTTACCTGAGCAAGCAGGCATAAAATTAATATACTTGCATACTATTCCTGAAAATCTGATGATGGTTGATTGCTACATAGATTACACGGACTGTTATAATAACAAATGGTTATATTTAATTTAACTGTTTGACTTAGGAAAATAATACAGATATATTTGTAGTACTGACCATACATCAATCATTGTTGATCACATATATGTAAGTAGCTCTGAGAACAATAATGAAATTATAGTTCCTCTGTACCATATACTGTATGTGAAAACTATCCTGTTTTACAGAACGCATTTGTTCAAAACTATGTAAGAATAATCATGACATAGCAAAGTAGTGAAGCGTAAAGATTTCGAGGAAAATTGTTTGAGTTAATTTTATATTTGTCAGAACGTAGATTAGATAGTGATGACCCTCAATGAAAATAGTTCAATTTGGATTACATGCTTTCTATCATTCTTCACAATATCTTCCCTCCAAAATTAAGGGAACAAAGTGTACAAAATTAACAGATAAGTTTACTCCTTAAATACATGAACTACAAAAACAAAGAGATTTATAACAGTAAGAAATAACAGTGGACCAACTGCAATAAAAACAGGAACAAAACTTTAAACTTATTGAATAGTAACGAAATTATGTTTCAGAAGAAATAGTTTTTCATCCTCTGGAATCACTATAAAACATTTTACAAACCCCCAACTGTATTAAGGTGAAAAAATAATAGCCTTATTACAGATCCTGAAGAATTACCACGACGAGGATAGTTGTGGACACAATTAGCTCTGATGACTAACCTGTTAAATGCGGCGTACTGTAATGATCTATTGTGCGACCAACTGTTTTAAGTATTCATTATGGTCTACCATTGTATGTAGCAAAATGAGAGTCAGGTCTCTGTGTCTATGATACATCAAGTTAGCTTGCAAAAGGCATTACACCTAATTGATATCTGGTGTGAATTGAACAACATGGTGATCAATAAATCTAAAACCATATGCATGACAATTCGGTCTATACAAAAAGAAACGTTCGTGTACTGATTGATTACGAATGTGGCGAACCAAAAACTCTTTGGCGTTTCTATATAAACTTACATTGCGATCATCACATCGATCAACCTGCTTGACTGTTCCTACAAAAATAAATCTTTTTTGTAAACTCCCCGAGTATATTCCGTTATAATGTCAAAAAATGCTTTATTAAAGATTCATTCTTCCGCGTCCTGATTACGGATCTATTATCTGGGGAAAACTTGTAAGGGCATCATTAAGAGACTCTGCAAACGATCAACAGTAGCTAGGATCGTACGCAATGCTGAATTTAAAAGACCCTGTGCGACCATCTTAAATTTGTCTTAATGTCAATCGAATAATTAATTACACTACCGATGTGACTGTTTACAAAATTATCGAAAACATGTTTCCTGATTAAACAGTCATTCTTTTAAAACCTATTTATAGTAAACATTATTTTATCATAGGTCTGCCTCTGAAAATAATCTATCAGTACCTTGCTTTCTAATAAGAACAATAAGCAGATCCTCACTTGCTCTACACTTACTTTTATCGTTTGATATTGCTCTAAATCCCCTTCTTTATTTAAAATTTGAAACTGATTTTGGACGTTATGGTCGCGGTCAACGAATTATTTTTTTACGAAATTAGCAATCAGTCTATGTGTGTATTAAATATTGTATTTATAAATGGAGGTCATTCATTGACTGAAAATATTCTGTAACCTATAATCAGTTTCATTTTAGCACTTAGTACTCTCTTATATAAACGTGGAGATTTCACCTGGTAGGGTTTTAATGTTGGCACCTACAACGCCTTTAAAAAAAAAACAACAAAAAACAACAACACCGAAAACAAAAAGAAACGAGCCGCACAGAATAGCACTTTCAGCGTTCTTAAGTTTTCCCTTGGATAGAGTGTTGCTATTATTGTTGTTTGTTTGGGTTTAACACCATTTCTCAACGCAAGATTGCTATACATGGGGGACTGTATCGCTGGTGGAGGACGAATCCGGGGAAACCCCCCTGAAAGAATCACCGACCACGGGAAACTACTGGCAAGCTTTCTCTCATACCCACACTGGCCGAGCCCGAGACTCAAAAGAACGCGGACAGAGGTGATATAGCGATGACATGTAAAGCTGAGCGCTTTAGACCACTCGGCCACCCGCTAAATCATACGTAAGATGTAAGCATGTTTTGTCGGTTTTACTATAAAAGTAATGTAATTTACAAAAATACGAAAATACGGTCCTTGGGAATTTAATTAATTCCTGTAACCTATCGTAACAAATGCATTCGTTTTATGAGTCAGTTATAGTGAATTTGTCTTGTAATGCTCGAGAAGCTTTCTGTTGTTTAGGCGTTTGGACACTTAGAGCTCCATTTAAATAGGTAATCAAGTAAAGCCCAGCCAAATGCTTTTTAATTCATTTTATCAACAGCGCAGTTAATAACCTTTTCTACTCAAAATCTTTTGTAATAATTTTGAATTTTTTGAGAACACGAATATATGGGTACAATTCTTTAGTTTCAAGTAGACGATTGCAATTATTAAAGATTATGGAAGAAATAAATTGAGTTCTTAACTAAAGCCCGTCCAAAATATTGCATTTTTCCACTTTTTTCCCCAAAATCTGGATTACGTACCAGTAAAACTGTAAAACGATGAAAAGAAGTTGCATAATCACTGTTTGGTTGATATCTTGCTTCCGTAACTCAGAATTAATTATCTTCAATTATTATTTCCCCAAATTCTAATTCGTTTTCTCAAATGTTTATCTGACTTTACCACGGGTGGGTGTCTTTCTGTCTCAGGTGCGATAACAGAACAGTTATATCTTAGATTTCAATATAGCTAAAAGGGCCTACTTCTTTTCTCAAAGGTGGTGAAAATTAAAGTTCGTGAATAAGTAGAAGGTTTCATTATTTATTTTCCTTTTCTATGCCATCCGCTGTACACACAAACTTCTCATCTAACTATTTGCTGGACATGCAAATCTCGTATAAAAAAGGCAAGAACGACACATGTTATTTTGAATACATTCATTAACGTTAAGAAATGTTTTGAAAAATGTATACGCTTGAATTTCTTATACTGACCATCAGATCCCAGAGTATTAGTGATCTAACAAAATAAGTCTTTGGGATTTAAATTAGTTGTCTGCTTCCTTATGTTAACCGGGGTAATCCATGATGAAATCAATTTCTTCTTCTTCTTCTTCTTCTTATTATTATTATTATTATTATTATTATTATGAACAGTCTAGCGCGGATTAGTTTTATGCTTGATCTTGATATTATGCACTGGTCGATACATGTGCTAATGATACAACTGAGATAAATAATATCAGGAAGCATATAAATGTCAGAGATAAAGAGCTTTTCACGTACGTGCAAACCCATAAAAAGACTTACTTCTTGGTCCAGTATATAATGTCACTCGAGCACTCGTCAATACACGTAGAAGAAGACTTGTTAACTATTACTGAATATTTGCACATTATAAAGGGATGAATGTATATTAAACACTTAATGATGCTGTAGAGTTTAAAGTCTATACCACCATGATACCTGACTTTCTTATATATGATAGTGATAATGTAACTAAGAGGGTTATAGCCTACATCGAGAATGTATATGGCTGGGGGTGGGGGTGGTGCGGGTACTAACTTGGATTGAAAGAGTGAAATCACTATGATGAGTATTTATTTAGTCATCTGTAGGAAATTTGGATTGACAGACGAGGGTATGATAAAGACATTAAAAATTTTACATGTATACAAGACAACCCAGTTACAACCATAAACTTTTAGATCAATCATTATTTGCATGTATAACCACCATCAGGATTGATAATAAGATCGAATTCATTCACGAACCAATAATAAATCACTTGGTTGAAGTTGATTCCATTTCACAGCTGAAAGTAATGAAAGTTTTTCTCCAAGATATTTATCTCTCTCTCTCTCTCTCTCTCCTGTGTGTGTGTGTGTGTGTGTGTGTGTATATATATATATATATATATATATATATATATATATATATATATATATAATGAAATATAAAGAAATACATTTGTTGTTCGCGTATAGAAAAATCTCGAACTATACTCACATTGATAGAACATGATCAAATCGACACTATTAGATTATTTTATGGAGAGAATTTGTGAATCAGCAAAGATTATGTAAATAAATCAAGATAATGTCAATAAAAGAACTGATCGGCCAAACGAACCCCTGGTATGATGCAGACGGCAAATCAGCAAAGCACCGCCCGCTTGATGCACTTAGGAACTTCAGAAACAATATTATAATAGAAAACATGACTTTATGCAAGCACCACAAAAATATGTACAAACGGTAATCATGCATAAACGCAGCCTATTCAAAACAAAGAGAATGCCGATTCTTGAAAAAGTATTTTTAAAGGAAATTTGAAACGTTTCTGGCAACACGTATAATGTTCAAAAACAACCTTAGCAAGACAAAGTAAATAACAGCGGATGGTACCAGTACTATTCAGAATTATTTAATATCCGTTATTAAGTGGATCAAAAATTTCAGGCTACTGGGAAAACAAACCCTACTCATGACAATCTGGACGGTAAAAGACGAGAAACATATTATTAAACCTTGGGAAACGATGGTGGTATTGATGACATTTCGAGTGACTTTTTCAAGGCAACGGGAAATATTACGGTACCAATTTTCCACACATTATTTAATGTCCAATATTTTAAGAAGTGCTGGAAAACAGCTGTTACCGTATCCATGCACAAAAAGGGAATATAGGAGGGCCTGAAAAGTATGGAGGGACTAGCTTTTTACCAGTCATCAGCAAAATATTTACTTCAATTTTAGATCGTTATTAATATTAATTAGTTAATTAATTAATAATTAATTAATTAATTAAAACAAAAGATAGCCTTTTATCTGCATTATACTGTAAAATTACACAACTTTTATGGCGCCTTGTAATAAACACAAGTACTGGTATGCAAAGCAGTATCACGTCTGCAACTTGGCATGACCATTTTTCCGAATTATTTAATTTTTTCAGTTCTGTTGACCAGATACAGGAAAATGAAAACATTCAACTAATTCATGAGACTTTAGATAGAAAAATCACTGAAGAGGAGGTACTCCTAGCATTAAGTAAACTGAAACATGCCAAAGCTGGGTGAATCAATGCTTTATACAGCGACTTCTTTATATGTAGGAGTAACATAATAACACCAATATTAAAACTATTTTTTAATAAACTATTCGATGTTGGTTATTATCCAGAATATTGGTCAACAGCTGTCATCATACCAATTGTGAAGATAGGAGATGCAAATGAACCCTCCAATTACAGAGGCATTAGTCTGCTACCTGTATTAAGCAAAGTGTTTACATCGATTTTAAATAACAGAATAAATGAATGGGTGGAGGAAAACGAATTGCTTGGCGAAAAACAAGCAGGATTTAGAGCCGGGTATTCTACAGAAGATAATATATTCATGTTATATACATTAAGTTGTAAGTGTGTAAGAGAACGTAGGGTTAGATTATAGGCAGTATTTATTGACTATGAAAAAGCCATGGATAGGAGAGAGACATTTACTGTACCAAAAACTAGTTTGTGGAAATATTAGTGGAAAAATGTTAAGAATTACTAGGGTAATTTATAATGAAGTAAAAGCATGTGTTCAGTCCAATAACTTTATTACCGATATGTTTAATTGCATTTTGGGCGTACGCCAAGGTTGTTTTATCGCCTTCTCTCTTTTCTTTATTTTTGAACGATTTGAAACCCTCTTAGCTGAAAGAAACAGGGGAGTGTCAGTGGTAACCTTAGAACTATTTTTTACTGTTGTATGCAGAGGATTTAATTGTCTTTGCTGTTTCTGCTCACCAATTGCAAAATATGCTCAACAGGCTGCACACATATTGCCTAGAGAGGAAATTTAAAGTGAATATGGAAGAAAGAAGAGTGGTTGTATTACCCTGAGGCTTCGATCTCAGAAGTTACAAAAAGTGGTACTATGGCCATACAGAGGTAAAGACTGAATCATGTTATAAGTATTTAGGATGCATTGTTTCTTCAAAAATCTCTTGGTATATGTGCCATAAACTCTATCGTTGCAGGCGATGAAGACTATGCATACATTGAAGCAAAGTCTTTCAAAATTTGGCAGATTACCCGTAACTGGATTGCTTCGTCTGTTTGACGCGAAGATAACTCCTGTCCTTAACTATGGGGCATAGGTTTGGTATTTAAGGTGCCAATGATATTGAAAAAGCTCATTTGTCATTTTGTAAATATATTCTTGGTACATCTAAGTCTACTCCTAACGCATTTGTATATAACGAATTAGGAAGAATTAGTATGCAATGTATAAGATATAAACGTATTTTTAAATATTGGCCTAGAGTACTAAAATGACAGAAGACAGGTATCCTAAACAATGCTACAATTTATAGTTGGGGGGGGGGGAGAATTGTGATTGCGGGGCAATGTTGAAAAGCTTCTATTTAAATTTGGATTTGGCAATGTTTGGTGTACTCAGGGGGTAAATGATGAAAATTCATTTCTTAGATTGTTCAGCTAGAGATGTGAACATATTTGAAGGCTGAAGCTGCAGGATGAGATCATGTCGGTGGAAAAATTGCATTTCTAAAGGTCACTGGGAGTAGAATTCATTTGTCAACGATATCTAGAATTGTTGGAAGATAGCGATTTTTGTTATATAATCACTATGCTTAAAGTGGGGAACTGACCAATCAGAGGTAACACGGGAAGATAGGAGGACAGATTGTGTCAATTTTGTAACGTTAACATAAAAAATGAATTCCATTTTATTACTGCTTGTCCGCTATATGGGGAAATACGAAGAAATTATTTACCCACCTTTGTATATAAAAATCCAACTTAAGAAACATTTAGGTGTTTTATAAAAAGTCATACCCGTAAAATTCTGCTGACTAATTTAGCAATGTTTACATTAAATGCCTTACAGATTAGAGAAACCTTTTTATCAACGACTCCTGCTACATAAGATTCTGGATAATATCACAAAACTTGCTCCATGCAGGTTTTCGGGTTTAACTTAAGTTCGTTTGTGTGATTACTGTATAATATATACTTGTATCTCACCCAGTCCGACAAATGCAAAATTTATTACTTTCATGTGCATCACTTCCAATAGATACGATGTTACTTTTGTTACGCACTATAACATTGTTTTGCACCGCATGATATATGGATATGTATCATGGGCCTGTGGTCTGCATTAAAAATAAACACATTATTCTCTTTCTTTTTCTTCTTCTTCTTTTTTTTTTTCTTCTTCTTCTTCTTCTTCTTCTTATTATTATTATTATTATTATTATTATTATATAATTCATATTATTATAATGCAATGAATATAAGTTTGAGAGAAAAATGTGACTTAATGCAATAAGATCTTTATGTGTGTTAGCGTGCTTGTGGGTGGTTTGTGCATGAAAATGTGTGTGCGTGGAAGAATATGTATATGTCATTGCATGAAATACAATACAATACTTGTGACTGTATTTGTTTCATTATTACCAATCAATATATTGGATTTATTTAAAATGAAAGTTTTATCGCTTTTGTATTTACCCTAAATGTGTTGAGGCCTACAGTTGAGAATAACGCCAAATGTGTCACCTTATTAAGTATGGAAAAATAAATAAAGAAAGAAATACATTTTATTTGCATCTACATTTTCTTTTCTGTTGATCTGCAGTGCGTACTTCCATGTACAGTAGCCAGTTTATGTAATTTATATAAACGGTCATACAATTTGTTATTGTGTTTACTCCTTAAATCAAGCCAGGTACAATTACATTGAAAACTCGAAGAATATAGCATGTTTGACAGACTTCCATAGTTACTATAATTTGTTTGTAATGGTGAGCTGATGAAATGTATGTATTTAACCACAATAAATACATAATTTATTCCTTCCCTTGACTTTCCTTTTAAAAAAAAATTGCTTTCATAGCTCTTGCTGTTGATATGTATATATATATATATATATATATATATATATATATATATATATATATATATATATATATATATATATATATATATATATATATATATATATATATATATATATCATTACCATCATCATCATCAGCATGTAATCTGTAAATCTGCATTATCATCATCATCAGATGTAATCTGTAAATCTGCATCTATTCTGAAACATTGGTAGATATATTTTTTAATGCTTGAAATCATCAAATTAGCACATTCGTTGTTTTGAATAGTATTCATACACATAATTATCTTTGACCACATATTGACCCCACCTCAGCTTTGTCAACAATTGGGCATTATCCCTAGATGCTAAAAATGTTATATTCATATAAAAATCTTTAAATATTTATATCACCTCTCTAAGGAACGTGGAATTCAATACTTTTTAATGTGTCCAATATTTCAATATTATTTTTTTGTTCGCTAATTGTTTTAGTAAATTTTACTTTGTGTACAAATGCCCTCGAGTATGACTTGTCTATGAATTTTAGATAACTAGATATAATGGCAATATTGGAATTTTGATTTTCTCCAAATTGCTCGATGGATTTATTCCGACTTGAAAATAATATCGTACTACTTATATTTTATCATATCATGTATTCTTTTTGCTTTGGTCCAGAATGTGAATTTCCTGCATTTTTAAGTTGGAGGCAACTTAAAAGTTAGCCGGACAAATATTTCATTTCTTCATGCATTCGTATTTAAGAATATTTCCAAAGTTATCTTGGGTCATTTAATAATTCAGATAATAAATAACAAGTCCTAAGAGAAAAGTCATAGGTTGAACTACTCACGAGTTATTGACCGATTTCAGAACACTGGACCAGAAAGGTACAGGTGCAACTTTACCCCGTCGCTATAGATGTTGTACAGTAAAATAAATGAGTCACAGTAAACCGCATTTACATTCTTGTGAACCAATCACAGATCGAAATGTATACATGAGAATGTGGATCGTAACAAAGCGCATGTGCCCGATTAAAGATTTTGAATCTTCTCCATTTATGAACAAACCTTTTCACATCGTACCGGAATGCACTACCTTTAGCATGGAGTTGAAAAATCCTCCTCATGTATAATTATAATCGATTATCGATATCATTTGTATTTGAGCCACGAACTCAAAGTGACATCACAAGAGAGAATTCATGCAATAAATCTATTTTCTGATCAATGTATGTAGACTGATAAATATGAGCAAAATGATTACGTTTCAAAGTTCACGCGTACCTTTGATCACTGACGTCACAAATAAGCGCAGGAGTAAATTATTAAACATTATCGCTGTTAACACCTATTATTTAATTATTATTCACGTCTTGAAAAAATATTACGTTCCATAGTAGAAAAATTTGAAAACCGTTGTACAAATGTTTTCCATTTTAGCAAATGAATACACTACAACAACCATCGTAGCAAAATATCTGACTAAACAACGACATCATAATGACTGTAACGTCAAAGCCAATTGTGTCATGACATCATACGATTCAAATTTAACCGCCGATTACAGGTTCCTTTCGACCATTTCGCACTTTACAGAAAAGTAATTTCTTAGGTTTTCCTCACTGTTTATCCTGGTTATTTAAAAAAGACCTTGTATATCTTAGTCACTGTTAAATAACTTTTAATTTCTTTTAATTTGGTGTATGATTGATAGGTGTAATTTGGGTTATAGAGTACACAGCTTAGCCTTACTTTAGATGTGAACCCTAGAAACAACTACTTCCTGGACATTAAAGGTGCATTGTGAAAAAAGAACCGATAACTTATGTTTACTTTTAGTAATTTTATAATTCATTCATTGCACTTTTATTAGTTGGTATTTGCCTACTCTTGCAAAATTAATTTTCCTTATTTTAATAACTTCTAACGCTAGTGGACTCAGGACTAGTTCCGGTTCATTTATCGAGAACTTCATAGCAGCTGTTTTAGCAGCTGTCTGCTTTAGACAGCACATACTTCCCATAATTACCACATGTAAAGAAATTCAGGCACAGTAAGTGAACTAGCATAAAGGTATGCTAACATTCTCTCGAGAGTACATGTTCCCAATGCAAACAATATCACCTTATACCGGTCCCTCTCTCGGAAGTACATAACAATTGTAGAGAGCTGCTGCAGACAACCTGCGTAAATACCCCCTCCAACATTTTAAGTAGTTCCCGACAGAGCAAGCTTAGCTATGGTATCTCTCATCTGAAGGTTATGTGCGGATAGATAGATAGATAGATAGATAGATAGATAGATAGATAGATGCGATTTTAATGATGTGTGGGCCGGTGCGAAATTAGGACATGACCCCAAAATCATTTAAATAATCTGTTTTCATTATAATCTTTTTAAAACAAACTGCAAAATATTAGGCTACTCCCCCCTCCCTCCTCCGCTTGTGGGTCCGGTGTGATCGCACCTTTCGCATATTTCAAATATGCGAAATTGAAGCCAAGGTATATTGAAAGCTAAATATACAAATATGTTAAGAACCTGGCTATTTCTAGATAAACCACCTTAGTGGCATCCGCAGTATTAGTTTAGAAGTCAACGTAGGTAGTTTACTGTATACATTAACGACACGTGTTCACCGTATATGTTAAGTATGGCTATGCAGAGAATATTATCAACAACTTTAAATCGATGTGTTTGCCTTTAAACCTTGTTAAAGATTTGAGGATGATCCAGGGACGTAAATGGGAATGGTAAATAAAATTATCCGGATATAACTGAGGATGTACAAGTTGCAAATGCAAAAGAAAACACAATCTTTACAGAGATTAGAAGGTCAGCTTAAATGTTTTGCATCCATACCTGAAGATGTTGAGAGTGTAAACGGGAAGGTAACATAGACAAAATACGATTACGACAACTATCAACATCTTGGCTGTCCGCTGCCGGGCCCTTAACTGAGTGATTGCCGAGTTACCACGCATATCTGAAAAAAGATGCGCATAAGTACGTTAATTGAAAATTTACCGCATTCGATTTTTATGATGATTCAAACAGAGGGACATGGCTGAATATTCAAAAGTAAACTAAAATCACCTGGCAGTTTTAACTTTGTATTGTTTTTATTTCAAATATTCACTTTAGCCTAGTCGACCAGCAACAAAACGTATTACTTATGCATTCATCTTTCACACGTGGTATGAACGGTTCATACTTTTCATATCAAATTCGCACAATTCATGTAAACAACAATGTCTATATCGCACGTGAGCCAGTTCTTAATACATACACAGACACTTAGGGAACTGATGTCAGCTATGTCCCACCCCAGCTTGAAGACTGATCTTCCGAGGAAATTACAATGCGCAAGATCTCAAGTCGACTAATTTGCACACGTTACTTCGTAAAATTTCTAATAATACCCTTGATTCTGTTCTAGAAATTATCTGTAAAGATTGCACTCATATAAGGTAGACAAATGGGTAGGTTGGACATTTTTTATTCAAGCAGAATTTGCTGTACACGACCAGCGAAATACGTTGTGAAAAGATATTTTAGATAAACAAAACGAACAGCAAAAAATTTAAAGATGATTCTAGAATTTGCTAATTACCCTTTCCTAAGTTCACAACAAGTTTTTAAAGCTAGATCAGTTTTATTCAACGACATGCACCCCCTCTCAAGTTTCCATAAAATGGCGGAAATATAGTTTCAATTGAAATGTTTACCCACAGCTATAAATTTAAGGCTGTTACTTTGTTCCAGTAAATGCTAAATCGTTCAAGCTTTTAACCAGTCTACATTTTGTTATTGCTGGTATACGCAATGGTTACACAATGAATACGTGCCGAAACAATAATTTTCTTTAATGCTTTTACCATTGGAATGAAAAATATAGACATTGACTACGCAATGTCATTCTAAGAATTTTACATTTATTTAAAAAAAAGTCGCAAAAATATTTAAAGCACTTCCTCCATTGACGAATGTGAATTTTAACACGCCTATTTAATTAAAGGGAATCAGTGCGTGAGACAGGGATATCAAGCTTCTTAATCTATCACATAAAAGTCTCCTAACTTTCAATTAGTATAGACAGAGGGAATGAATAAGGTGCAACGCAAATTCTGAACACATATTTGATTTCAAATAGATCACTTAATTGATTAAAATATTATTTTCACGTAAAAAGAGCTACGATGGTTTGATAAAGTGCAGCCGATCGAAAATAACTCAGGATTAGCTAATGATTAATGATTGAAAGAAACAATAATTATCTAAGAAGGATCCATCGTTTCAGCTTATGGAGGAGTTCATGAAGCTTTCCATTCAAACATTTATTCCTATCATCATGGGATGCATGACATTCACAGCAGGGAAACGAGTTATAATTTGATAATAAAATCCTCATCTAAACTGACTTTTTTTCCCGATTGAACCAGGCAAATAATCATACGATGACAAATCATAATTTCCGTTAAAGGCCTTTATGTGTCATATAGTCTGTGCCAGCCGGAATCTGGCATGCAGCTTTTAAAGTTAAAAATGAATACCAGCAAACAATGTTGTTGAAGTCTAAATGCAAACTGCAATAATACCGATTTCCAGGATATTACCATTGAAGCCATTCAAATTCAGGCGACTTGTAGGTAGCATCAGTTTTGAGATACTGGTTTCAGAACGTGCCTAGATTCAAAATTGCTCCACGAGCAAAATGCATACATATATTAATGCACACATATATACACACTATATACACACATACGTAATTACTTACCAATCTGCAGATATATAGATATGTAGACCTGCTGCTATCCAACGATGTACGTTAATAACCAACTGATAACTTTATGCAAGTAAATCCCTTTATATTGCAACACTCTATCGAGCGGTATTTGCAGTATATACAGTCTGGAATATAATTTAGATTGTTGTGTTTAAAACAAAAAGAAAACAAAAACTTACTGAGGCTAACCATTTCACTGCTTGACCACAAACAACGTGCGATCTTAATATAAGCGAAGGCCGAAATGCTGAGAGGAAATATATAAAAGACGACAGTGATGGTAATCTGGTACTGAAGCTCCATATTAGCATCACCGGGGATGCAGCTTGACAACAAGGGGTTCAAGGACGCAGGTATGACATCATCATGGAGGATGACCATGATGTGGAGCTCTGGCACTGCAGCCGAGAGTGAGATGATCCAAATAATGATAAGAGCCAGTCTCGTTTTGAACTTTGTCCCTTTGAAGGTTAATGGGTGACAGATGGCCATATAACGTTCCACTGAGATGGCTGTCAGCGTTGACACTGAGACAAATACCGACACGTGCTGAAAAAGAAGAACAGCATATTCAGGTTTAAATAGTATATGAGATAGCATGTTAGTGTATAACAAGGAGGAATATATAGCATTTTTGCGAGTTATCTTTTTGAATAGTTTTAACTTTCTTCCTGAATTGATAACCATTACTAACTAATGTACTGCATTCAAAGAACATCTGACTCTGACTGAATATATGTCAAGTGTAACAAAATAATAACTTATATCAATCTAGTGAAGGCGCGGGGAAGTCACGAATCTTGAAAATAGGTTAGAGCTTTAAGATTCCTGTTAAATATAATGTTCAATTCTTATAAGTACAAATAATTATACAATAATAACCAATCTCAAGAAATAAATAAAAGCACTATTTTTAACCACTATTTAAAAATATTGGCAACACACAAGATATGTGCACAAATACCAAAGTAGTTCCTTTTCGGTAGTATTAACCTTAAACGTTATGTTTTTCTATGTCACACGTTGCTATTTTAACTATTCTAAATGCTTCTTACATCAGCTTGCTATAATTTTTTTAAATGTTACTAGAAAGTGTTTAAAGGCAGTAACCTGACATTTGTTTCCCGAATGTTTTAATAGATTGTTTTCAGTCGGGTTGTGTAGCTGGGATCAGTGACTGAAAAAAGGGGGAAGATATAGTTCTTTCAGGGGTTGTTTTATTGAACAACATTCCTAAATTAAATCCTTGACAAAATACGAGTATTTTCTTGGAGAGTTTTGGTTATTTTTTCTAGAAAATCTAACCTTATACGATGCTTATCATTATAACCGTTATTTTTAATACCGCTTCATTATTCGAGTCTTTTAAGTAATGCTAATAGTTTATAAAGAAATATTTTCGAATGGCAAAAAGTCAAAGAACTGTTCTTTCCAAACCATTGAAGTGTCCATATTTTTTTTCTTTCTAGAAAAGTAGATGGCAAATTTAAAGTGGCACGAGAAGTAGTCATAGTCCATTTATTTCTGCCTGCTAACTGGATTATTAATTTTAACAGATTATTTCTTGCATGGAGTTAGTTTGTTTAGACATATTTTACGGCTGCAAAATCGAATTGTAAGAGGCTATTGGGTTAAAAACTAGCTAAATAAGCTTACGAGTTTTTCTTCTATATAGGTTTTATACGCATAGTGAAAAATTATATTCCAAACGATAGTTATATGTACTATACAGGTAAGTAAAGAGGATGTACCCACAGAAGGCTTGTATACGGTACATATGTGCATTCCCTCATCAAATATTGATTTTGAGATCAAGATGGTTTACTTCGCAGACAAGGGAACTGTGAACCAATATCTTCATAAGCGGAGGATAATGTATGATGTGTATATTTTTCATAATACTATATAAAACATTTTAGGCAACATTTCGGTCATTAGAGACCTGATAAACATCATTGGTTAAATAAACTTGAGCAAATACATCTCGTGGCTACACAGATTCTGTTTTACCCTTCCATCCAGAAAGAGATTAAAAAATAAATGATCACTTGACAGCGTGCCTTAGTGTAAGAAAGCCCTCACTAATAAGGACTAAACCCGTCCTGAGTAAGTTCCGTTTCATTACGCCATTGGACGGTTATTACGAATGCTCGAAAGAAACAACGGAGGAATTGACATAATATAGTACAAGAAAAGCATGAACCATTCTGTCTTTATATAATCAGATGATTATTTAAATAAGTAATTGTGACCCTGAGTGAATTTGCTCTTGTTGTATTTGATTGCATTTATACCACGTTTGCTTTATTAGAACAACTATATTTATCGTGTCATAAATTACTTTGATCCAGTAATAAATGTGCGTCATTGATAATAAAAGTCAGCATCTGAAAAATAGTGCAAGCCTCATTATAGAGGCTCTTGAATTTGAATGGGCTTAATTTGACTGGCGGTGAAGCTGCTTCGACTGTCAATACTGCGTTTAAACTCATTGCTGGTGTCTAATGTCCCATTGGGCCACTTGTCTTCACCCAATCAATACTGCGGTATCTGTTATTAGACAGAAACGTACCTAATTTGTTCCTTTTCTGACTAGTTTCTAATCACTTGTACACTCGTTGCTGTTGACGAGAAGTTTGGAAGGGCACCATCCTTGTTGACCATAAATACAGTGCTGATTAAATTTCTATATTGTACTACGAACGATAGAAAATCCATTACAAGCACACCGGTAACACGGCTCCATTTCTCCAAGAAATATCTCGTGTTTTGTAGAGGTTGTCACCTACAGATTTTTTTATGTCTCCTTGGTATCACCCATTCATAAAATAATGTAGATATAATCCTTCTGTCTTCGATACACATTTATCTTAGCAAAGAGTGTAAAACCCATGACAGCGTAAGAATGGATTGCCTTTGTGCAGCGTAAGAATGGAGTGCCTTTGTGCAGAGTAAGAATGGAGTGCCTTTGTGACAGCGTAAGAATGGAGTGCCTTTGTGCAGCGTAAGAATGGAGTGCCTTTGTGCAGCGTAAGAATGGAGTGCCTTTGTGACAGCGTAAGAATGGAGTGCCTTTGTGACAGCGTAAGAATGGAGTGCCTTTGTGACAGCGTAAGAATGGAGTGCCTTTGTGACAGCGTAAGAATGGAGTGCCTTTGTGCAGCGTAAGAATGGAGTGCCTTTGTGCAGCGTAAGAATGGAGTGCCTTTGTGCAGCGTAAGAATGGAGTGCCTTTGTGCAGCGTAAGAACGGAGTGCCTTTGTGGAGTGCCTTTGTGCAGCGTAAGAATGGAGTGCCTTTGTGACAGCGTAAGAATGGAGTGCCTTTGTGCAGCGTAAGAATGGAGTGCCTTTGTGACAGCGTAAGAATGGAGTGCCTTTGTGACAGCGTAAGAATGGAGTGCCTTTGTGCAGCGTAAGAATGGAGTGCCTTTGTGCAGCGTAAGAATGGAGTGCCTTTGTGCAGCGTAAGAATGGAGTGCCTTTGTGCAGCGTAAGAATGGAGTGCCTTTGTGCAGCGTAAGAATGGAGTGCCTTTGTGCAGCGTAAGAACGGAGTGCCTTTGTGGAGTGCCTTTGTGCAGCGTAAGAATGGAGTGCCTTTGTGACAGCGTAAGAATGGAGTGCCTTTGTGCAGCGTAAGAATGGAGTGCCTTTGTGCAACTCTGTAGATCTATGCTCCTTGGATTATTGTGTTAAAATCAAGATCGGTGAAAATCATAGCATAGAATGGAGACAACTATATCTATAAATTCACAACCAAAAGTTGTTTGGATCACGATACAGCTTGATCGATGGATGTGTTTTCTTTATCTTATCTTCCTTTTCTTCATAACAATGATTCTAGGTTTTTGCCTATTGACAAGTGCAAGTATTCAGATATGTTGGCATGTGGTTGTACGGTCTTGACAAATAATCCTCGACATTAATTGTTCATGAAACTCAAACTCAGAATAAAAACCTAACATTCATGATCTTATAAAAAAAAATTCTAACCTTAATTCAAACATTATTACGTTGCAGATTCTCAAGGTTTAATGACTTTGATTTCTAAGAGAGCTCGTGGCACAAGTGGACAAAACCATTGATGTAAGGAACGACGTAAAAGGAAAGAAGGCAAACAGGTTATAAGCTCCAAAATGTTATAAAGCGTTTACTAAGTTTCAAAAGGAGACACTAAATTGGTTAATTGTTCAAGACAGAACTAAATATGGCGATTCTGTTCAGGTTTAAAAGGTGTAAATAATTAAGCCAACTTTTACTAATCTGAAAAATCTTTAACAGTCACATCCGGTTATTAATATTGTCGTAAAAGGATAACATGTTAGTACTTAACAGACAGAGTAGGTTGATTTTGATTCAAATATTTCGCCATGTACAAGACAAAAACAATATTTAAACAATCAATAATTTACACTGGCTTTCTCCCTAGTATTAAGTAATCAAAAATCTATTTTCATTTATTTAATTGTGAGACTGGTTCAGCATTCTTTAATTTCGGTAGTATATACAATGACTAAACTAGATTTTTTTATATGTGCCCGTCAAGGCATTTAAAATATTCCCCAGATGTATAAAGTTTTATTTTCAAATAAAATCTAAATTACTAGGGTTAGGAGTTTTGACAAGGGACCTTAAATAAGGTCCGATTAAACCGAATATTTCTTCTACTGGCAACATATTTCTGACTCCGTGTGTTAATATTATTACCTTCTTTCCAAGAAGACAATTTTTACGATCATTAGCAAACAGGACAGTTTTCCTTCAAAGAAATTGAAAAACGGGCTTTACTGAATCGCACGCTTTTATTGGATACAATCGTACTTTTTCAGATTGTGTAGGCACTGTCTATTTTGATACGTGTTTTAATAAACGTTTCATGTTGCTAATCACTCAGAACACGTCTACTCTGGTGTCTTTAGACCCGAAACAACATTAGATTATCTACAAATGTCGGCGTCAATAGCTCCATTAGGATTTTCCTGTAGACCATCTTGAATTGTAGTTCTACAGTTTCGTACTTTACACAGGATTTTATTTTTAAAGAAAACAATTTCTCAAGTTTACCTCACTGATTATCCTACCTCTTTTGAATAAAGCCCTTGTGTATCTTAGCTATTTTTAAAATAAAATTTAATGATCACTGTTTGTCCCTACATTAGTCATTCATCTCTCAAGAGACTGTTAGCTTCCCATGCTTTATATTCGCTTCTTGGACTTCAGAGGTAAAATTTAAAAAAGTAAATTCAATAAAACTAAATACAAATCATATAGCGAATAACAGTCCTTTCCAGTACACCGGCTTCAGCATGGATCGAGTGTGTCAGGGATTGATTAAGACAAATGCAATAAACTGACAATAAACAGTGTAAAACTGGTTTCTAAATAGCCTAAGCGCTTCCGACTCTAAATGAATCTTTTTCGAAGGCAAATATAAAAGAGACAAGACAAACAGAAACCGCTTAAAGCGTTGAGGTTACACGATTTTACATGGCTATTTCTACAGGAATAAATATATAAATCTATTCGTTCATTGCACTTGCAGAAGTTAGTGTTGTCTAGTGGTGAAATTCATTTTCCCTTGTTTAGTAACTGTTAAATTAGTGTAATTTTGATTAGTTCACGTTCACTTCTCGAGCACACGAGATTAGCCATTTCGATTAGCTGTCTCCCTTACTCAGCGAGTTGTTTCCCAAATACGACATATCTAGAAACTGCTTTCACAATACATGAAAGTAGCATAGAGGTATGCCAATTATCTTTCCACTTTGCTTGTTGCAAATGAACAAAGCATAACTTTATACATATTCCTCCTTCAGAAGTGCTTAAGAACATTGGCATGAATAACAAGTAACAGTTTTTTTTTTTCAAAAGAAATGTTCCATCAAGCAGCTACTTCAGCCGAATGCTAAGGTATTACCGTTCATTTATATAATGGTACGTTATTGATTTTTCCCCCAATTATTTACAGCACTATTTGCCAGGATGATAGCACTTGAATATGCAAGAAGTGAATTCTAGAAAACGAGACCAGCTTGATATTCTATGACCTCTATTTACTCTTGTGATATACTGCTCCTCCCACTTTGTTCGACAGCATTCATAGACATTGCATTGATTAGCTTTCACCTTGATTTAAGTGTTCTTTAAATATTAAATTACATTTGCAAATGCGTGCTCGAGGATATGTGCCATTGCATATCCTCAAACGGTCTTTTAATTAAACGTATGCTATATTACAAAATGTTGATATCCTCAAAACAAGTACTTAAGCTTAATTTTTTTTCAAAGAAATGGAAAAAAAGTAAGCTGATACTTCACAATCCTTCTTCTGAATATTACCCGATATGTCAATTGGTTGACCCAGCTCTCAGCTTTTTTTAAAAATATTTTCGATAACTAATAATTGTCTTTCATTTAGGAATTCTGAAATCTTATTAAATAAAAGAAACTACGGCGAGTTCGCGTCGTTGCTATGAGCGTTTTGTCATGATTGATGATGTTAATGAACATTAGGAGAGGTTGTAAATAAGCTACCGTTCTTGAAAATCCAATCGACTCCCAGAGTTTATGGTGATTTGTGAAATATTTATGATTCACATAGTTTGATTAATTCCAACTGATGAATTATTACTTGAGATGGAAACGAACATTTTTATCTTGGAAAACATGAATAAATGTACGATTTCGAATTTGCTGTATCCAAAATATTAACTTTAAAATTTTGGAAGGTCCAATCAATTTGTCTCTTAATGAGAGGTTACGTGTAATGTATTTCCAGTAGTCAAGTCGTTATCACCGTACACCTTAATATTTTCATCAAAAATGTTTTGAATTAAAAGAAAAGTCTGGATTCCTTTGTTAACAAAAACGATATATTTATCGTACAATAAGACTGATCAAAGAGATAAATTGACACAAAGGCAAGCAATGATTACATTGATATACTTGACTCGATAACCCGAGAAAAATGCATATGTAAAAAGACTTTTTTTTTTTCAAAATTCCAGCTTCAGAGCGGCAGAGTGATGTTTCAGACATTGTTAATTACCTAGTGACAGGTCAAAGTGGAAATACTCTGCACAACTTAAAGGAACACAAATCACTTGAATCACACAACTATTTCGGTTGTGGATAGATTGACAGTAAGTTGAAAACGGACATGTGTGGTGACCGTTCGTGAAAGTACAGCTACTTCATGGTGTTTTAGATAAACATTTGGATAGTTTTTCGGTACTTGTTTTTGTATTGACGATTTTAAGAATTTAGAATTGGACTGTTTAAATTGAGTTTTCAAAACTATATGTAGTAGGTATTTATAACTATCAATCATTATAAATATAACGAGAAATAAAAAAAAATATGCAAACGAATGCATGTGTCCTTATGTTGGCTTAAGTATGGTATTTTTTTTAATAAGTAATGTTTTTTTTTTTTTAAAAGAAATATCCATCTCAGACTATGGTAAAAGTGTTGCTTAAGCTCGCAGCAAACTTATTTATTTTTTTGTTCGAGTAAAAATGTTTCAGCCCACTCCATTTCTTTAATTATAGGTGCAACATTCCCATATAATGTAAGCAACATCCCTTCATCTTTGGAAGATCGCTTTACCAACTGACATGATGTTGGCCACAAACTGCAACTGTATGACTGGCTTATGTGCGATCTGAAGTCATTGAAGATTTGCTTTTCGCACCGGAGGCGACAGTAAAGAGAAGCAACACAACAGCAATTACAGAAGAGTAAGCATACTGGCTTCTTCCGGTAAAAATGCAGAAAATAAAATATAGACCTGTCAGGGAAATGAATTTTACCGCTGCCGGTATAAACAAAAGTGGAATTAGGAATGCAGTATTGACAATGCACGTAAAACCACACCACTTATACATTTGATACCCGGATTAGGAGATCGCATTGGACAATTTTAATAGCCAGTCCCTTCATCCGAACTCTGTGAATTCTTTATAGATATTAAACTGACAATAAATAACAGCCATTTGTTCCTTACACCAGAGTTCTGTACAGAGTATATACTTACGACGATGAATAAAAGTACTTTGTAATGATGAATGAGATAGAAAATCAAACCTGCTTTGATATGGGTAAGGAAAAATAAGTAAAACAATGTGAAAAAGGTAACATCTAGCATTGGCCTATCAAAAGAAGAATTTGCTTATGTGGAACTGAATACTAAACCTCAGTCCAGCTGTAAAGAGTGGCATAGGTTCCGTACGCTGCATCAAGGTTGAAGGCAGTATGTAGAACATCAATTGAACAGCCATCGCACTGTCTCACCAAGAGTATTTGCAAGCAACATGTCAATAAATTCACATCTGCTATAAAATGGGGATGCGATCATGAGAGAGTTGCGATTGAAAAATATGTAAATGAAATGTCAGGGTTGCATGACACATTTGAAATTACAAAAAGCTGACTAGTGATTAACCACAAATCCCCATACATGGGTGCCTGTCCGGATTCTATGGTTAAATATTACTGTTGTGATAAAGGTTGCATAGAAGCCAAATGATCAAATTCCTTTAGAAACAAGACATATAAGATTGTTTCGACACCAATCATGTGTAGAAAAACAAGAGAGAAAGCTACAACTGAAAAGATCACATGGCTATTACTATTAGGTTCAGTGCCAGTTATTTTTCTTTTGTGAGAAAGATTACTGTGATTCCATTGTTTGGACGGAAAATAACTCTTTTATGAAAAGATTGAATCTGACCATTAATTTTATGGTATTGTTTTGGAAACGGTGAAGCAGTTCTTTAAAAATATGATCATTTTTAACTTTTTCTGGAAGTACTCCTCAGAACCAGCAATAATTAAACTTTGTACTTTTTATGAAAAACTGACAAAATCAAATGGTGATCCACGTGACAGCCAGGAAGGCATGGATATAATTTGTTCCTTTCAGACACTGCATGACCTTGACAGTGATTCGGTTTAACGCTAGAAGGTTCTTATTTTCGGGAGGTGGGGGTGGTGGTGGTAGTTTAGCACTATCTCAGCGATGGAGTTATAAAGATAAAATGAAACGGTCGAGTGTACCGCCAATGAATTAAATAATGAGTTTGCCACTATTTATCGCGATGTATTTGCAGACTACTAATTACACTAATTTACACTGATGCACAAAGAAGAATTAAGTTGTGTACCATTTATTCAGACCTGCAATTTTCTTTATTTAGAATGACAGGACGCATGGAAATTAAGAAAAAGAAAATCATAGATTGTATTAAAAAATGTGGAACAGCGAGTGTAGGACAACTTGTAATAGAATGTGGTATCATAAGTTTACACAATTATTTATAATGAAAGGTGTCTCAAAAGCCAGACAACATTATCAGCAATTTGAAATAACGAGAATGTACCTCAGCCTAAGAGGGCAGTAGTTTGTGATGTAAACATGATTATTTAGACCGGTGGGACTTTGATAACCAGACCTGTATTATTAACTTTAGATACAAGTCCCTAAGCACATGCTTAACAGTCTACTCTTCCGCGAAATGTTCCTGGTCAAGTTTTATTCAAGGCAAGTAACTTATTGGTGCTGCCATTTTTGCTGGGACCTAAAGTAGTTATGGGAATGTAAGAAGTGAAATGCATATGTTATAAATATCGCATCACGCTGAGGCAAGCCAGGCTTGTAAATACCTTTTGAAAAAGTGAGTACTATATGACCATAAACAGAGGCGTTTGCGATCCTAACTTCAAGTATGAAAACTCAACAGCTATTTTCAACCGACTGCACCAATTATTCATCACTGTAAAAGGCTTTTATATATAATGGATGTAGCCCAGCTTCAAACTATGCGGAGCCGTCATGCACAGGAGTCTAGAATGGAATTATATTATCAGGACATCATCTTGTGGAATAATTGAATCAAAACATACATCCACGAGTTTTATGGCATGTTCGTGACTAAGGTACTTCAGGAAGCAAAGTATAAGAGTGCAAAATATAAAAGAAGTTATCTCCTTGAATTACACTGGTAACGTCTAGATGCATTGCACAATTCCGTTTCTTTGGTTTCAGCTCAGTTGAGAACATTATACTCCATGGTTCAGTGACACCGATATTTAAAAATATTAAACACTGTTGTAGGTCTGAATGAAACTCTCGATATAATTGCAGAATTTTTCATACCCTGGTGTCATCTCTAAGTATTAATTACAATGGTGAGTTAAAAGATACTACCGAAGCATATGGTGGACAAAACAGGCCAGGGTTAAACCTACCAATACGTTGCAACTGTCTCCGAGTATTATTGCAACATTATCTAAATATCGTTTCAACACTAAATATTGTTGATGCAACTGTAATGTGTCAAGTTGCAACACTACAATTTATCATTGTCACGGTATTTTTTCTCAACAGTATCATTACAACGGTATTCATAAATACCATTGCAACATTATATATTGCTGTTACAACAGTATATTTTATAGTCGCAATAGTAACGATTGCGATTGAAATATGAAAATTACCGTTACCACAGTCAAAAATGTTCTATTGCATCCACGGCAATGCAGTTGTTGCGATGGTATTTTTTATTGCTGCTAAAGAAGTAACTACCGCTGTGACGAAAACATATAAAGAAGATTTTATATTCATTTCAAAAGCTGAATCAGACTGTGGATACGTTTTCAATTAATTAATTGCAGATAGTACAATAAACAACGTACAAAGAAACATATCAAGAAAGGAGATTACACATGCATGTAGATGCAGATCAATGTAAATATAATAAGCAGCTTAGTTTACAAAATATTGTCGTAGGGACAAAGCGATATTTACATCATTAAGAGTAAAATTATGAAGATAAAATCAGATGTAATACGATCTAAATTCATGTTCAAGCAATGTCAGGCAAAATATTAACAAGATAACTGGATATATGACGCTATTTCTATGCTTAAACATGTTATAAATGTAACTGGCCGAATTTATTCAAAATTAAAGAATTCTGAGTATTTATGAGTTCTAGAAATGTAAACATATTTGGTCTTTCTCTGAAATATTTCTCGATATTTTTGCTTGTTCGGTCTATATGCAATAAAAAATCATTTGTCTTCATAGAGGTTGAAATAGAACAATATCAATCATGAATTAGTTTCCACGGTCTAATCCATCTACCGGCTTAAACATCGAATCTTTGCAAGGATACTCTAAACTTAGTAACCTTAATTTTATCGTTTTTTAATAAAACGTTGTTTGCTGATATTTGAGTTCGATATTTAACCCTTTTTACAAACTTACAATGTTCTGGAAGCGAACCTTTTACCTACATCCTGGTCATTTTAGTGTGCATTAGGTTTTTATATTAGGTTGATGTAAACAAAACTGCTTCATTCCTTCTTTAAGTTCAGTCTGTGGAATTATTTACTTCTGTGTTCAGATCTAATTTGAAAAGAATCATTTATTTAAAAAATATTATTCATTGGAATTACAAAGTGCTCAATGTCATTGGCAACAAAAATACTAGTTTGGTATTATTGTGAATTCATTGAAAGATTTATTTGCTGACTTTACTAACCTTGTTGGTCTTGCTTCTTTTCTGTTACTTAGTTTAAGACAATAGAGTCGTAACTATATATATATATATATATATATATATAACTATAACACTTATATATATATATATATATATATATATATATATATATATAACTGCTCTCTATATATATATATATATATATATATATATATATATATATATAATTGCTCATTGAAATTACAAAGTAATCATTGACTTCTTGGACTAAAACACCATTTTGAAATGATTGTGAATTCATTCAAAGATATTCTGGATTAGAACATTGCGATATATCTAGACTGTTGGTACTTCAACCTATGCCAGATTTCTGGTACATCAACATATTCCATATTGGAATTCATTTGCAACACTCTATACTTCTAGATGTGTGCAGGAATATTTAGGATTTAATTCACAGTACTGTGCTTTCCTCTTAAATTTGTACTTTGTAACTTGGATAAATAAATGTATTTGTTGATTTTAATGAACGTGTTAGTTTCACTTCTTTCTGTTACTTAATTTATGACCAGGGATTCGTAACAATTTCTATATTTCAAAGAAGAGTCAAGGTAAAGCATTTATATCAAATAATGTTTGACTATAGATAATCAAGTCATTCTGGGATAAAATTGTCCTATAACCTTAATTAAACACAAATCAAAACAAAACTGGAAACATATGTCATTGTTACAGACCCCTTGATTAACCAAAACTTCACAGAATCCTTATCTTGACCATAAATCTGTAACTAAATATGCCAGTTTATTTATTGTATATAGTTCCTAAATAGCTAAACATTATTTATGACTATATTCTTTTATTTTGGGGATTGTGTGCATGGTCAAGAGGGTATAGAAGTTGGTGAATGCAAGCAACTCGTGTATTGCCGTCACTCACGCAGTTTTTATAAATAATCATAACATTCGTATTTCAGGTCGTACTCACAAGTTTTCACTTTACTTAGTCATCTTTTCAATTATTTATTCCGCAAAGAAGACCTTTGCACGATTGTACGAACCTGAAGATATAGCAATGTCATCTGTTTATAAAAGAATAACAATATATAACATGCCAACATTGATACATGCAATACCATCAATGTCAAACTCTTCCTATATATATATATATATATATATATATATATATATATATATATATATATATATATCGTAATAAACATTCACCTTGCCAGGTTCCAAGAATACTATAAAATTTGTCACTTAAAATAACGTCGGAAGCTATATGAACTTACATATTGGTTACACTCATTATGAACATCAGAGAAACGGTTGCTGAAACCTTTCTAAAACAACACCTCAAATAATCGATGAAACTTAATAATTTAAATATTTCCTATCACATTTCGCTGAATAATCGTTACTTCATAATGGTGGCTCATAGCATTTCCTGATGAAACTAAAAAGTTAAAATTGTGTACAGTCTGTTTTTCTTATATGTATTGAACCTCTATCTAATATAAGTATTTTGGCTGGTATAATGGATTAAAGATAAATAAGAAACGTTTTTGCATACATAACGAATCCAAAACGTTAATTAAATCATTAGAGTACAGAGATCCGCAGGCATTTCTTCTGCAAGAAAGCAAAGTTGTTTTTTTAATTTAACCTAATCCAAAAGTTCCATTTGAAAGTAGTTTAGATTCAGAAGTTGTTCACTTGAAGATAACTCATGAAAGTATAAAAAAATGTGCTACAATTCAATACAACCAATGGCTACAGCTTCAAGCGTGATTGGAACCATTGCAAATGGTTTAAATTTACAGGGAGTAAATATCTGTTCAACTTATTTGTCTTTAATCCTAATAGACGTGTTGAGGAACGAACCTATTCAACATAAACAAGTTTTGTTGGAGTACCGGAGGAGAAAATGAAAACTTTATTTAAAACAGGGACTAGACGCTTGAATACATGAATGAAAGACTGAAAGAGCAATGTTTGGTAACTTAGTACTTGCACAACTTGGACTATGCTTTTCGCTGTTTCTTACAATTGTTTTTCTTTGCTTGCTTTTTTGGGGTCGTGCCCAACTCATCACCTATGGTGACAAATACTGTTATGCAAAAGAATAAAATAAAATATCCGAGAAAGTTAAACGAAATTAAAACAAAGATCACATCTAAGTCATTGTACAATATAGGCATCCTACAGCTAGTATCAACGTTCGCTGATTATTGAAACTGGAATAATCTCTCTCGTAATTATGTGCATCTCTCTCTCTCTCTCTCTCTCTCTCTCTCTCTCTCTCTCTCTCTCTCTCTCAGTTCTGATGGCCTGTTGTACTTAACATTTTGTATCACAGTCATGTTCAACTAGCTTAAATTGCGCAAATCAGATTCTGAAACCGACACCTCAGCATTCAGATTAGTTTGATAATTCGTCACGTCTATAAATAACAAACATTGCCAAATGAATGTTAATTGCCTGTTGTCCCTTGTGATCTTCGTTTCTTTTCTTTTAGTTGTTGATGTCGTCGTGTTTTCACGTTCGATACCCGTCTTGTTTGTAATAAATACATGAAACCTGTGCACATAAGAACTTGATTTGTCTTTAAATCAATATTCAAGTCTGATGCATCCGATGAATGACAACTGGTGGTTTTCGAGATAAGCGGAGAGAGCAATAAACATGAATTATACAGATTTCGAGCAACCTTCATTTTAAAGAACAAACAAGACATTATGCCATTCATATTAAAGAACAAACAAGACATTATGCCATTCTTAAACTAAAGAAATATTTTCTACTCTTGCAACTCATTATTTACATTTTAGTTGTCATCAAAGGTTTAATGGAAACTTTAGATAAGAAATCATAACTAGGATATAAAACATTACAAGCTGTGCATAACTAACATGTGCAAATAATTTACAAACAATACAATGTGCTAAAATTTTCAAGACTGATTTGAAAGGCTCGTCTTCAAAATGGGGATCATTTATTTATACACGACGATGTAATTTGGGTCTCTATTGAGTTTAAGCATTCGAGGAAGTGTATCGGTTTCAATTTTGTTTACTTACAACATAAACCTTCATTTTTATCGATGGCAGAGATAGGTTTAGGCACGACATGAATCATTTGTTAAGTCTGCTGCGTTTGAATTTTGCTCACTATACTAACTAGACTTTTAAGACAACATAATCTTATAGAGTATAAAGATATCGTATAAAAGAATGGCTCTCTAATTTCTCACTATGCAACTTGTTATGGCCATCTTAACGAAAAATATTGATGTCAAACGTAGACGGTAAACAGACTGCTCTTTCCAAGACGTTTTCCTAATGCTGTAAACCAGCCATTTATGGCCAGGATTTCAAAAGGCCAAAACCAGTGGCAGTAGGATACTTACTGGGGTGGGTGGGTCCCGAGGCTTACAGCGCTCCCCAAAACCCCGACCAGGTGGGAGGGGGTACTAGCCCCTTCCCAAAAACCCTCCCCCGTCATCGGCTATGCGGGTCTTGAATTCTAGCCCTTGGGGCCATTATTGTCACCCATGGCGCCATTGACGCCACTAGACACGGGCGTCATTTACCCTTTAGTACGCCACTGACTAGTGGATACTAACGGTGCTGCAATGACAAACTATTTGTCACATCATGTAATTCAAGGTGTTTTAGTATGCCCAATAGTTATATCATTCATACAAGTATAGTAAAGGATTTTTTTCACCCCATGTGCCGTACATTGTGTGGATGTTCCTTGTTGGTAGAATGGGTTCTTTTCACCTTTACTTGCTCGTGTATTGTGAACAACATAACCTTATGAAATAATCTGCACCTTCTTCCTCTTTAATGCCCTTCGCTTCATTTTTCTTACCATCAGCTAGGAAGTCTTTATTAATTTCTATATTTTAATTGCATGCAATAAGTTAATTCATTTCAGGATTACCGTTTATATTTTTATATTCATTATAGTAGGACACGATAAAATACTGTGTACATTGTATGTAACGGATAAAGCTTAAGTTCACACCTCAATGAACTTAAAGAGAGACACTTGTCAAATTTTATTATTACATTTTACATGTAATAAAGACAACACAAGGAAAAATGTTTTAAAAAGTGTGTTACATAGATCAATCTAACAGAGCATGAATGCATGCAAAATTGCAGTAAATACCAGCAATCTGCACACAGCCAAACAGAATTCGGCAACCAGTTTCATGACAGCATGGCACAAACTTAGCCTGACCCATTGATTCATTATATAAGCAGTCTCCATTGGACTATATAGTCTAAGTATCTAAAGTCAAATCCACGGAGGACAAATACGCATGTGATTTAACTGTAAGGTTAATTTCGATTTTGTTTAATTACTTTAACCTTTATTTTCAGACGTCGAAATTTCGAAGTAAAGCCTACTTGACCCAGCTAGTGTACAACATTTGCTATTAAAGAAATGAGTTGTATTCCTTAGCTTTCGCAATACAGTTTACAGGAATTAATAAATAGTTTATGTTAACATGATGAAAGAAAGAAAACTTCCTTACTGAGAGAGAGAGAGAGAGAGAGAGAGAGAGAGAGAGAGAGAGAGATGTGTTTTTGGACCACATCAATGCACGAAGTGATAAAAGCATTCAAAATTAAATAAATCAAAGTTGATCAAAGCTGATAATAGTAAATCAATTAATATTCTGTTCTTAAAAAAAAATGAAGCAGTGTTGTTCATTCTCTTTCGAAGAAAATATCAAGCACGAACTTCTTGACAAAATCTCCAAATAGTGGCCGCATACAATTTAAACATGTGTATTTTAGATAAGCTTCATTAATGGTAATGTGCGTATTCGTGTTCTACGCCTCATGTGTGTGTCTATGTGTGTGTGTGTGTGTGTGTGTGTGTGTGAGAGAGAGAGAGAGAGAGAGAGAGAGAGAGAGAGAGAGGTGAAATCTTCAACATAACTTATCTGTGAAACATCCGATGTATCAATTCGGTTCACCAGGTTTATGTTTTACTTTTTGGTTCTATCAGGCTCTATCGTTACTAAATTCCCAAGAAAAAACACTTATCATGTCTATAAACCACAATACATGGCTGTATTAGCTGACCCCCATACGCACGCACGCACACACACACACTTTGAGATGACAGTTAAGGACAGCTTCTATTGTTTCAAGGGGATTATAAACGAATACCTTATTTTATTTATTGTTTGTTTAGGTTCCAGTTTCTTTCAAAACAAAAGTACGACCATAGGCCTAAATACAAAGCATATGTAATCGCGAGGTGAAATCAATATCTCGCTCGAATATTGACTCATATTTGCGTTAATAGATGTAACAATTTTAATATGTCGGAAGAACTTGGAAGAACATTGTGAATGTCAGGGTCTGAAACAGTCCCCCTCCCCGTTATCTATTTTTTATCGATCAAAGTTTCAGCTATATATTTCCATTCTTATAAATTATAATTATTAATTTTCATTCACAGTTATTTATTACACACTGTAAACATGATCGATTACATTATCCTCACTGGTGATGTAAAACTAAGTGGCGCCAGTGTAACTTGCAAACATTTTACCCATAATTCTATGCGAATGTAGTAACGGCGGGACTATGTTAGTTTTTCTGCTTCAAACAGGTATAAGCAACAAAATCAAACAGGCATGGGCAATCAGATTGGTGGGAAGAAGGAAAAAATTATCATTTATTTCATGATGAGATATTTAAATATATAAGCGGGAGAAAAATTATATCGCCACAGTGGCGATAACACTTTTATCGTTCCAGCGGCGAACTCTCTCTCTCTCTCTCTCTCTCTCTCTCTCTCTCTCTCTCTCTCTCTCTCTCTATATATATATATATATATATATATATATATATATATATATATACACCCTTGAGTATCTTATTCTAATTCAAACTTGTATTGCCATATTTTAACATATTTCATCATTCTTCATGTTCTGCTCCTTCTCCTTTCCCCACCTCCATCATAATGAATACGTGTAGGCATGTGTCAATGCTGTAGAGCTTCTAGTACACATTTATATAATGAACGAGGAAGCAACACCAAGAAATGACTAAAAACAAACTCCAAAGTACAAAAAGTAGATCTGAGGTAATTTGTTTTTTATAATTAGTTTTGTACGTGAACCATGCAAATGTCAGTGACTGAGCTTACATTAAATGTTGCTATTCGATGTTCTACGTTACCGACATGGTGCCATACATCTGTTACATGATACGAGAAGCGGATACAGATTTTGGAAAAAGAACTCCTGATTAAATATACTAATTACATTGTTCAAGCAAAGATTTTAACTCACATCACAAATCATATTATTGTCTGATGAGACAATGGGAGATATGGGTGGGTGGGTGTGGGCGGGCGGTTATGAGTGTTGATTGCAAACCACCAGTGAGTGATAATTAAAGTTAGGTGCAGCGCTCTTTAACTGAACTAGAGTGCAAGCTTGCCAGGGCCATATTATTCATGTTTATATGCAGAAATAAAAATCTTTAAAAGACCAAAATCCTTATTGTTAAACTCAAAATCATTAAAATATTTTGTTTAAGTTCGTTACGCTCTGAGGTCTTTTGGATGCTACCGCTCTGCTCGGTTTCGAAGGTATCCCCACCCGAACAATGTGTACTGTATCAATCCACGCAAGAAATATATTACTGAAAATAAAAAAATATCTCTTTATTTTCGTATATATATATATGAAAACAGTACTTAATTTGATAAAATACACAATTTGATGCATCATATGTACTGGTTACATTTGAAAAAGGTTCCTTTTCTAACATGATTGCAAAATTTCGGAAGTTCTTTTATTGATGCAGTATCGGTTTAGTAAAGCAGCCATTAATCACCATGGCATAGAATGGGGAAACAAAATGCATGCAAAATCGACGGTTTTTGCTTAATATAAAACATGTAATAAAATGTAAATCTATGGTTTTCAATAGATAAGGAAATATTTCACTAGCCGAAACATTTTTCTTGTCACTTGCGAAATGTGCGATATATCTACTAAAAAAACGTAGATATTATCTGTAAATAAACTTTTCGAGTGGCTCTCTGAGATCTTCGCCCAACGATGGTCTCTTGGCATTGCAAAGATTGCAGAGCCACGCGATAGAATGATTAAACGCGACTAGGGTCTGCCGGTACATTATGTTAGGCTAAACTGTTCGCTGTTCTATATAAGGTTTTTGGCAAACAGGGTAGACCCTGATCTGCCAGTTCATTATGCTACAGGAGATCTGAGGTTTTGGTTTTCGAAATAGAGTGAATGGTATTTATGGCTAAATAACGTATACATGAGCTTTATACATTTCCCAGCCACATCAGATTGAATTAATATAGCTGTACATCATGTGAATAAATATTTTATGATACAATTTAAATTGATCAGCGAATTATATCAGAATGGATTAATCATTCTACAATTCTTTCTTGCCTTATTAGATTCATTCCAGTGAGTTGAAGCAAGACACACTATTGCTGTGCAATGAAGTGTACTAAACGCATGATTTATTGTAATCTTGATTGACTGTTATTCAGTCCAAAAGAAAAATGACCCTATTAATTAGTGAAATCCATGAAAAGTATGACTCACAGATATTTTTTGTATGTAGTTTTTACACTGGATTCCGCAAACATAACGAATTTGACGGTATTATATATTTTGCTGGCCACCTCTAAAAGACATGCTGTTCTTGATCCAATTGTTTACATGTAAATAAATAAATTCATACAGGATGCATATTTCCAACTTTTATTGCTGTGTTTATTTCAAGTAGTCGTCCCTGGTAGATCGCTCTGGAAAGCAGTTGCACGTTATAATACAAAAATTAATGAATGCCTTTTGTTTCACAATTGTACACACCCAAAGAAATAAATGAATACATTCAAAGCAACTATTTTCTAAGATGCCAAGTCGAAGTAAATATGAAATGCATCAAAACTGATAAATAGCTTAATCGTGCAAAAGTGATAGGTCGAAGATGTGCAAAAGTAATCACTCAAAGAAACGTGAGAGAGGTTCTTGAGCGGGACATATCATACATCATTATGTAGATTTTGCTGTACAGTTAAACTATTTAGAACTAAAGTTCTTTAAAGGGAATAAACTACCTTTTTCTTAACTTTCGCTGAGTATGATATACTGAAATATGATATACGTGATAGCCGTTGCCTTAGCAACAAGACGCATGAATAGATATAGATCCTCACTTATAAAAACAGATGTTGATATTGTAACATGCTCTCACAGGTTTAATGTCCAGCGGAAGTTCACTTGCATTTAGAATGTTACTTGCTGTTTTGGGACTTCACCAAGCGTTAATTTTAATCCTTGATTTGGTCAATACAATGGTGTCGTGTATAGAATGTCGCTTGATACAGACGAAGATCGCGTAGAAAACATAGCTGTTTGAATAACTATTTATATGTCAAGAAGCTGTATGTCTATCCAAGTATATAGAAAACAGAAACTCTGAATGATGTTACGTATCATGAAAAGTAACAAAAGAAAAGAGTGAAGACAACAAGCTATGTAAGTTTTAACAAAAATGATTTATTTCCCTAGAAAACACGGTGAAAAGATGAAAATATGAAATAGGACTTTCGGTTTGTGAAGAGAATCCAAACATTTATCCTAGTACTGAAAAAATACAAGTCCTATCACTAAATAATTTCAACTGAATCCAGGTTCGAGTCTTGATGACGTTCCAAGATGGAGGACGATGACGTCAGATGAAGTCTTTACACAAATGTCCAGAATTTTACGTTGAACCACAATTTGTACTGCACTGTTCCAATTTAGAATGAATTTCACTGAATGTCTTTGTCCTAAACCACTTGTGTAGTTCTCCAGGGAAAAATAAATTATTATTTAAAAAGTAGCTGTCATCTATAACAAGGCACATCTCGAGCTCTACAGATGTAAGGAAAATAAACTCTTTCCAGCACAAAAAAATAATACCTTCTTCTCAAGGTATAAGAGCTACTCTCTATTTCACAGTGTTTAAAAACCGAACCAAAACGTTATTTCATGCACACGCACGAAGAACGCGTGGTTATTTCATCATCTAACAATCGCAGTTTCACGTGGGTCAGGAAATGACTTTGGCAATAACCAATCGTTTTCGCGTAGTGTTTACTCAAATCGACAAACTATGGCATACAAAAATCGTGCTTATGCGAGTCATACTACGTTCTAAATAAACACGATGTTTCTTTCAAAAATATCAGATACCGTGAACATAATCATCATCATAATAAAATATAGTGATACATAAATGAAATAAAAAGAATTCAAATTTTAACACACAAGTAATTAAACTACATGGTCGTAACAACGAGAAAAATAAAGGATTTATTTACATGTTAACATGTTATATTTGTCGATATATAAATGTAGGAGCAGAATTAACATGTTTTCTTATTATGTTTTCTTATGCTTCCTATATTTCATGAGACGTGTCATAAGAACCTACAGTTTCAAAAGCTTCATTAAATAACACTAGCAATCACAAAGTATTCACTATTAAAATTCAAGGTCAATTTATGAATAAGAAGCAAGCCCGAATAACGAACATATTCATCCCAAAAATACAAACACGTGAAATGGATGTATATTTCGGTATAATAAATTAAAGAGTCAGACACAAATACTGAAATAACACAATTTTTTTAAAATACAATTATATAAATAAGTGCCTTATGCTATACTATCTTTCCATTTGGTACAGGATTTAACGAGATATTTATTTTACAGAAATGAATGTATACTTTCTAATAATTTCTGTTTAGAGATGATAACATTCTCCACCAGTTTTGGATGCTGATTTGCAAAAATCTGAATTTGAATGGGGGCACGGGAAGCATAATTATAAATTGAGACTAACCCGATGCCAGTCGGTGGAAAACTAACTGTTGTGCACGACATATTTATAACTTTTGGTTGCACTACACCATGTAACACTCTGCGAAAACACTGCATATTTCTAACAGGGATTTAAGATAATACATAAGCACTGCAGTTAAAATATTGCGATTAAAGACAAATATTCAATGCTAAATTATATTATTTCACTATTAATTACAAAATGTGACCAGACGCTAAAATCTTTGTGTAAGATAAGTAACAGTAAACACTAAACCCCAAAAGATTTTGGTGGAGCGGGAATATTAAGAAAATGCACAATACTTTCATGTTTGCAAGAGACATGAAAAGGAGACGGTAAGTAGACTATTTTGTTGTTGACTTATTCCATGTAAAAAAGAAGAAAGAACACTCGATAGATAAACTGTTAGTTTTTGTTCAGCTACGCTTGCACACATCGCGTATTGTAAACTGTGGTGACTTCATTATCTAAATTGCGTCCAAAACAAAGATGGCGCGCATTGTAAAATACATGTATTACATCGAACACGCTGTAGCATAGAAACTAAAGATCGCTTGTCAGTTAGACAGAACATTCTTTTGGCAAAACATCGTTCTGAATGATTGTCTTAAATACCCACGTGCACATGAATTTGCTACAGCAACTATTAAATGTGTAATTTAAAACATTCACACAATGTAAACCATCGATGGAAAAAAAGTTCTCATTGTGGTTTAGATATACGACAAGGGAAAGGTGCAGATCAATCAATCGCAATAAATGCCTCCTAAGAAGCAAATAGTTTCAATTCATGTAAAATTTGTGAGAATGTTGCAATATACAATTATAGAACGTTGTTAATGTAAATATAATTCAGTTTTTCTTTATCATTACGATTTCCAGCAATCTGATTGATCAGTCCCTTCTGGATTTCTTTCGTTAACACCTGCTTGAATGGATGAATTTGGCAGCGCGCACTGGTATTACATTTCCGACCATTCGCAGAGAATAGTGCGTAAAATAAGTGTGAGCTAATGTTTGTTTTCATCGACTACGAGGGCAGCGTATCGGAAATTACAGCTCCTGTGTACCGTGTATAAGCTAATGTGAATGACGATACTTAATTCAACTTAAAAATCTTAGAAAATGTAAAGATAAAATTACGATGAGAGAGAGAGAGAGAGAGGGGGGGGAGCATTGCACAATATTCTTCTGCAAGTAATACATTTAACAATATCTTTTAACATTTTTGAAAAGATCTGGCAAGTCACGGTGAGTAGATTATTAAATCGGCACAGAATGGGTGTACTTCACCTCGCATTTATTGAAATCGCACGTTGGTACTTTGTATGACAATGTGCCCAAAAGAAAATATGATAAACGTTCACATTCTGTTCAATTACAATTGCAGTTCATAGACATAATTTTTATAGACTTTCAGCATTTTAGCAATTTCCACAAGTACAATATGTAATGAAATTTAAGGTACAGAACATGAAAGTAACATAGAGCAATGCTAACATTGTCTCCAATGTTGCAAATACAAACAACTTCACCTTACATCTGTCACTCTGTCAGAAGTATGTAATATATTTTGAGCGCCACCTAAGTGGATAAATCGAAATGTAAACGTTTAGCTTGATTATTTTATATTAACAAAAAGTCTTGACATAACATTCTTCCAAGATTTGAGCCTTCCCCCAAATTTCTCTCTCATTATTTTATAATTTAGATACTATTGAACAAGTCATACGTGTTTCCTTCTTTCTTTTTCTTACGACTTGACCAACGTGGGTGTGCGAGAAAGGTTACCAGTAGCTTTCCTTAGGGCGGTCGTTCATTCCTATGTTCTTTCCATTTTCTTCCTACTCCACCAAAATATGCTGACCATCATGTATAGCCTATCATTCCCACCTAACATCACCGCCAATAAAAAATTCTTTTAACAGCTTTATTATGAGCTGTTATCAACACCAGGGTGATTTTATACTGAAAACGCTTATCGCTTGTTGCTTTAGTCTCAGGTCCAGACACAACTCTCTCTTTTTCTCTCTTTGAGTTACAGGCCTGTGTAAGTTTCATTAACTCTATATACTGAAGGTGTACGGAAAAATAACACGTTATTTATGAGTGAAAGTTTTACATTATCTGTGGCAGGCGCTAATGCTGATTTCGGGATTTGTAAATATAAGCGCACGAAATTGAACAAAGCGGAAATGATCTTACACTTTTAATCATTTCCATATTAATTTAATTTTGTTTAAATTTACCTACTGTCCGATAGACGATTTTAGGTGCTATGATTTTACCGGCTAGAGGTCAAATTGTGCCAGGTTGGCAGAAAACTGCTAGCCGTTTTTTGATTAGTCATATGCAAACCACAAATATTCATACCTATTTTAAATGTTAAATGTATTCTCTCTCTCTCTCTCTCTCTCTCTCTCTCTCTCTCTCTCTCTCTCTCTCTCTCTCTCTCTCTCTCTCTCTCTCTCTCTCTCTGTATCTCTATCTTTTTCTCGTTCTGTCTCGTACTAACAGCAGTAACTGGCAATCACTAGTCATCCATTTTCAATATTTTTTTTCTTGCAATTTTAGGTCTTTTGTTATTTTTT
>JAECUM010039291.1:0-34065 GCA_016617855.1 Megalonaias nervosa
CTTTAGAAATAATGTTGGAAAATTTGACAGTGACAAATAGCTACAATAGCAAGATCAAATATCTAATGATGGACGGCAAACAGTTGACAGTTGAAATTAATAATGAAACATCAGGTATATGTTTTAGTGGCACTCGTGACAAGCTAAAACTTTCGCTTATCAGATCTGATGACAGCGAATATTTCAATTACCTTGAACAACTGAGCCAGAAGTTATCAGCGGAATTTAAAAACTTTCATAATCCGATCAGTCAACAAAAATATATTAAACTTACCATCGATCTTGATCGATCAAAAGTATATTTTATCGACAAAAAATATCCTCTTAACAGACCACAAATAAAAGATTTGTTTGAATCCCGTCGTTGTGTGAGCGGTAAAGTAAAGTTTAGTCTCTATCATCGTGATAATGAAATATTTTTAATATCAACAGTTGAAACATTGATAATTGGTGACGAGGTATAAATAATATATGAAAAACGTCACTTACCTTTTTGCCCGGTGAAGATGTCCTCTCTCTTGAAAGTGCCTAAGAAGAAAATTCTAACTGCCTTATATACTGCTGTTTTCTGGTAATTCCATGATGAGTCATTCTGATTTTCTTATAATCTCCATGTTTTATTTTGCTGACACATCTCCATGTTTTATTTTGCTGACACATTTCCATGTTTTATGTTATTTTGCGTGGGTGTTTTCTGGAATGTTCTAAAACATGTATACTTGGCTTGACTGATGAACGTATTATTGATTTTTTCAGGCTGTGTATCTGTTACAAGCAAAACACTGTAGATTTATTTTAAGTAAACAGGTATGTTTGTAAGGCTGGTTTGTCAATTTATAAATCAAACAGATAACATTTTATCATATATATTTATTTGTTTAATAATCAAACATATAACTGTTCTATCTTTGATAGTTTTACCCCCGATTTTATCGAGCTGTGAAAAGTGTTTGTAGCAGTAATAAGAAAGGCTGGGAATGGGCTAATTGAATCTCAAAATATATCTGAGCCCGAACCAGCCTTTTAGTTTTTAGAAAATCGTTTGGGGTGGGAATTTTAGGGTCTCTGAGAGGGTAATTTGTATTTGTTCTGAGAGTGGGGAGGGGGCGGGGAGGTGGTTGGAGCCAAAACCAGCCTTTCCTTTTACTACTCCTGGGACGATATACGGAAAATGGGAATTTTGTATAGCGACTGGCACACCCTGAGACGATATAAGGACAATGGGAATTTTGTATAGCGACAATAGGAATGGAACAGGTAGGGTGACGTCACGGTACTGGACACTTGCAACAATGTGGCAAGTACCGTGACGTCATGCCACCTGTTCCATTCTTATTGTCCCTATACAAAGTTTTATGCATTCGCGTCCGTTTCTGTGGCTAGTATAGTGTATGTTTTATGCATTCGCGTTCGTTTCCATAGATTGAACATCAATCTATCATACCCAAATTATACAACCGACTAAAATAAATTTTAGGTAAGAGAATAATGTTTTGGGAGTTAAACATAAATTATACAATCAAATAAAAAAATGTTTAGGCAAGAAAGAATAAATCTTTTCGAGGCATATGAAAGTGGCCCTGAAAAGGGCCTTTGGGTTCTTCTTTTATTTTCTACACTTCTTCCACTACGTTCTCACTTTTTTAATAATTCCTTTCTTCTTCTTCTTTTTTTCACCCTCTGGAATCCAGTCAGGATGTCCCATAGCTCTAAATTTTTCCTGCACCTTCATCCAGTTGTTATTCAGTCTTTCAAACTCTTCTTTTCTCTTTCTGTTTTCCTTCTCCTTTCCCTCTTTTGTCCAGGTGTCTTTGATTTTCTTTACCACTTCTTCCATCACGTTTTTCATCTTGTCTTCGGCTTTCCTTAATTGTTGTAAGCCCCACTTGACAAAAGACCACTCTGTCCAATTAAATATATCTTGCAAGAAGCACCTTACTTGGATGACATAATCAAGAGTTTCCTTCAATGTCCCAACTCTCACATACTTAGGCGGGATGAATCCTCTTAATTTCTCCACCTCCTCTTCTATCATACCTGCCACCAGATCCCTGGCTACTTTGAGGCTAGTGACTTGACTGGTCACAAAGTCTTTCGTGACTGGATAGCTCCATTCTTTTTCAAGCCTTTCCACCACGTAGGCTGCATCAATCATCCAGAACCAACTATGTCTTAATTCATTAAACAAATTCATTTTGTCTTGAAGGTGTTGAATAGTCAACGCGAGTAGCTAGACTGAACTGAACTGAACTTTGAAATTATAGTGGCGTGCGCACATATTGTGCCTGTACCACTGTTTAATGCCTGCAAGGCAGGCTATTAAATATTCCTGGGGGAGGGTATAAGTGCCACCTCCCCTAGGCTTTAATGCACTAAATGAGTGCTTCTAAATGAGCCGTCAGGCAGCGGAACAGTATCTGGAATGTTCCATGCTCGCCTGATTGGTTGGCTTGTTCGAGTGGGAATAGACCCATCACACACTCATGTTTGAGTCACTTATACCAATCGGTGAGTGGGATTTGAGGCACACACTCAGTTTTTGCCATGAGAGTTTAGTGCATGCACTGCACGCTGTTAAATGATTGTCCGGAAGTGGAAAAGTGCACTACAGTACAGCACAACGCCGCCCAAAAAGTAGGGAGAGGGGCGCCAAACCTTACCGGAAGGCGCTCGCAGTTGCTGGGTTATTGATCCGGGTTGTGCTTTTTCGAATTTTGAATGTCCGGTAATTTAATGTCGAAAGATGCCGAAAGATGAAGAATTTGGAATATATTCTGTGCTGTTTTTGAGGCGGAGATTTCTTAGTACCTCTGATGACAGTCAATAGTATGTTAATTGTATATTTGTCACCTTGTGTGACTGGCCCTGATGGTCCTGGGCTTAGACCACATTACAGTCTGCTAATTTGGGGGTCTATGACACCTATTTTGTATTTTTGAGAGCCTAACGGTCTGGGGTTTGTAACACATTGGTTTGGTTCCGTATCTGTACGTAAACGGCTTTTTGTTTGCCACCTTGTGTGGCGGGGCCTGATGATCATTGGGATTTGATCACCTTATATGATACTATTTGGGGTCCTGCTGTAGTTCATATGCTGCTTTACGTAGCCATTTGTGATGGCAGGCCCTGATGGTCTTGATCTTTGGACCATCTTATATCATCTAGGTATTTGGGGGCATACTTGATTGTCGATGGGATAACTGTCATCTTTGGTGGAGAGATTAGTTGGTGTTAGTAGGGTTAGTTTTGAGAAGAGAAGAGGATAAAGAGTAGTGGAAAGTTTCTTTTTTCTTTTTTTTCTTTTTTTTTTTATGGAGACAGGTTGTTTATGGTGGTTTTGGATGTGTACGTGGGTTATTTGACTTATACGAGTGTCTCCTCTGAGTAATCAGTTTGCAATGTACGGAGACACCCGCATAGTTTTTGTTTCCTATTTTAATTTTAAACATATGTTTTGAGTGTTATGTGCATTACATAGTTGTAAAGTTCTATTTTAGTTTGAACTTACACGAGTGTTTCCTCTGAGTAATCAGTTTGCAATTTTCGGAGACACCCGCATAATTTGTGTCTATTGCTTGAGCGTTTTATGAATTATTAAGTTGTTATGTCTTATTTTTGATGGCGCCTTATTATATTTTGTTCTTTAGTCCAGATTCGTTTAAGAAATTGATGATGTTTTTGTACGTTAGATTGATATTTCTGTTGTTTTTTCCTATTAGTTCTGGGTAGGTTGTTGGGGATCCAGTTTCTTTTTGGGCTATTTGTAGATTTATTCTGGCTTGTTGATATTGTGGGCAGTTATTAAAGACATGTTGTAGATCCTCTATGATATGGCAGTGATAGCAGTTTATGGTTGTGGGTTTAGGACCCAAGTGTTTTGCAAAACTGCTTGCAAGTTTTGTTTTGGCCAATAATATCCGGTTTATGAATTTTTGGTCTAAGCTGTTTATATTTGGTGATTTTATGGATCTGTTGACTTCATTTAGGGTGGAAAATAGATTTCTACCTTTGGGTGTGGCATCCCATGTCTCCTGCCATTTTTGGTTAATGTAATTTTCAACACTATTTAAGATTTCATTTGTGATGTATTTGAGTGTGGTAGGGATTGGATCGCTTAATTTGCTTTTTGCGACTCAATCTGCTTGTTCATTGCAGAGAATTCCTATGTGAGACGGTATCCACATAAATTCTACTGTTTGTTCTCTGGTGCATAGTTCTTTTAGTAGGTGATAAGCCTCGGCAAGGAAGTTTTCTCTTGTTTTAGTGTTTTTGTTTTTAATTGATGTAATTACACTAAGGTAGCCAGACTGACGAGCGCTCTGATTTATATCCGTGGACCAAATTCCTACTATTAATATAACCAATACCTTTACGTCAGCCCAAACATTATTCGTAGCATCAGTTTATTAAAAGTGTCAAAGTAATGAATACAATTTATTTACATTAAACCGAACCTAAAATCAATGTTACAACCAAACCAAAACGGATCGAAACATCCCAGACCAACAACCACTCCAAATCGACCTTACAAACGAAACCCCTCCCGCCTTGCACACCCAAACAATTGAAACATTTCAATCCGTTAGGTTTCAATCCTCCAACTTACAATATTAACAAACACAGCAACAACACAAAACGGATCGAAACTCACCAAGCCAACAGCCAATCAAAATCCAGCTAACAACTTAACACTTCCCGCCCAACTAAACCCAAACCATTAAAACATTTCAATCCACTACGATTACAATCCCTCAAACTATAACATTATCGAGCTATTGTCAATAAAACCGGACTGAAATTCACAAAACCCAACAACCAGTCAAAAACATCACTACAAAAGAAGCATATATATATATATATATATAAAATGCTATATATCCTTTACTTAACCCTCTCCTAATAACATCGACGACAAAACGAACAAAAGAACACACAACTGAGAGCAGCCATCCACAGATATATATAGAGAGAAGAAAAACCAGAGGAAAGAGGCAAAAACTACCAAAACTTGCCAAGGAAAGAAGAACGAATGGAAGCAAGATCCAATAACCCTCCACAATCTGCCACACAGAAAAGATATAACTAACCAACCTGCCAAACGGCCCCTACAGAAAAGATGTCAAAACGATTAGCCAGCCAGATTTGCCAGACAAACAACAAAGCAAGGAGCAGTCCAGGAAGCTCTACCTGCTGCTCCACAAATCCACGTCCCCCCCCCACACACACACATTAACACCATAACTGGGAACATCAAAACAGGAGCTAGGGCAGATATACTAGCAAGACCTGGGTGGGATCCTGACCTCGACAAGCCCTTGTCGAGCAAAGACTTCCCCACCATGACCCCGGCATAAAGGTGTTTGTATTGAATCAAAGGTAAGGGACAGTCCAGGATACACCCCACCTGCTGTCCCAAAATTCCCCCTCCCCCCGACACGGACAAACGCAAAGGCAAGGGACAGTCCAGGCGGCTCTGCCTGCTGCCCTGCAAAAAACCCAACCAAAGGTCTTCAGTTTGACCCCAGAAGATCAACGACACACAATCATGATCCTTTTGGACGGCGGCGCAAAAAACGTACAACCAACAATACCCAAGCGGTGCTAAAATTATAAGATGGCCCACATCCAGCTGAATGGGAAAAATTTAGACCCATATAAGTACGCTAAGTACGCGAAATTCAAACACAAATATTCATTCTAAATTCATAACTCTTTAAAATTTGACAAATTGCTCAGGTGGCTCACACAAAATTGGCATGGGACATCCATAGGAACAACTGGAAACAATTAGAGCAAAGTCTGCCCTGCTGAGATAAAGCAGGTTGGGCTTGCTCTTTGGTGAGATGGGGTGGGGGACGCGGGCTGGGGTGGGAGAACTGGTGGTGGGTCTGCGGTTTGGGAGCAATGTGGGACGTCCATCTTATATAGGGACTATGATGGGACCATGCTCATACCCTGAATAACACGGCAATAGCAGCAGAAAGGCCCAGCTCGGGGCCAAGCGCCCCCTTAAGGGGACTGTCGCCCAGCCTAGGGCCACAACCAGTCGCAGAATGCACAGAGTGCAAAACGCGACTATAATCCGCAAACAACAAACGAACGCAAATGCATAAAACACACACCATATACTATCCACACAAACGGAAAGAGAAAAAAACACACACCATATCTACTATCCACACAAACGATCGCGAATGCATAAAACACACCATACCTACTATCCACACAAACGGGAAGAGAGAAAAACACACACCATATCTACTATCCACACAAACGATCGCGAATGCATAAAACACACCATACCTACTATCCACCCAAACGGACGAGAACGCATAAAACACACCATATCTACTATCCACACAAACGTACGCGAATGCGTAAAACACACCATATACACGTACGAGAACGCATAAAACACACACAACACACACTCTACTATCCACACAAACGGGAAGAGAAGAAAAAACACACCATACTTACTATCCACACAAACGAGCGAGAACGCAAAACACATACACACACACACGCACACACACACACACACACACACACACACACACACATACACACATCAGTAAACGAGTGAGTGTTTATAGTCACACTACTCTGCATTCACACAAATTGGCAAATTGAATAGTCTCTCTTTTCTAGAGATCTGGTTAGCCCTGAGAAGGGCTCTTTTTTTTCTTGAACTCCAATTACACCTGGTTAATGCTGACACCTCCCAGGGCGGGTACCACACATGCATCTCCTGCTCCAATCTTGCCCCCAATTCAGTGTTATTCTTGGGAGTGCAGAGGGAGTTTGAGTTGCTTCGCTATCCCAATCTTCCGTCTCTGGGATAGTGAAGGCTTCCCTCCTTTTCCTATCCCACACCTGCGGATGATGAAGTTGTGGTGCTGGTAGTGGCTGTGGTACTAGTAGAGGTTGTGGTGCTGGCAGTGGTTGTGGTGCTGATTGTCGTGCTGGTACTGGTTGTGGAGGCGTCCTCACCTACGGTTTCACCTCACACACAGGACTTAGCATGAAGTGAGGCAGGATCCTTTCCTCCTTCTCTTTCTTCTTTTTCCTCTTCTCTTCCTCCTCTTTAATTCTGGCTTCCTCTTGTATTGCCTCCATAGCCAGTTCATCTAAAAGGCGCCTGGCATATTCCAGGTGCATTTGGAGTTCTCAAAGCTTGGGAATTCTGCTACTCATTTTCAATGTTGACGAGTCAACGTGGGTAGTCGCTTTATATACTTGAAGCACGGACGTGAAGGTAAACATCCCCTGACACCAAAACTTACCATCCCATAAAACGCGCGGACTAAAAGAAACACTCACGTTAACTTATTTTACTTGCAAACACAGACATACACGATTCGACAAGATAGAAACGTTGTGTGGATTTTTTTTACTGACAAAAGAAACGAAGTGCTTATAGACACACTTCTATTTCTTTTTTAAAAAACATAAACACACAATTTTTTTGGACTGTTTTTTGTTGACGGGGAGTGATGGCAATCTTTTTTACTGTCTAAGATTGCGTCCCCGTCTGGCGGCAGGCTTTCCTATACGATACGGTCTGCTTCTGCGGAAAGAGAAGGAGAACTCTTTGGTGTCTACTCGACAGTCGACAAAGCCTCTGTCTGGTTCTTGCTACTGCTGCTGTTGTTGCTGTTCTCTCTGCTTCTGAAGTCTGTACTTCTCTGTCCATTCTTCTTGTTCTTTCTTGATTTCCTCTCTGAAGACCTCTTCTATCAGCTCTTGGGCTATTGATAACATCTGACATTCTCTATCTCTTCAGGCTTCAGCATCAGGTTTAGCCTGACACGATGTAAATTCACGTAAGCTTCGTTCAGCTTGGCTAGTCTGGAAGGCATGTTCATAGGTTGACGAGTCAACAGTGGATGGCCAGACTGGAGACCGACCCGCTTTATATGGTTCAAACGCGGACGCGATAGAAAACATCCCTGCTAGGGTTTTTTTGTTGGGTCGAAACGTTATGATAGCTAATGTCATGGTGAGGGATAGAGAGAAGTCAAAGAGCATATATTCACAGTCTTTTTTGAAAACAAACGACAGACACATGTTTTCAAAACACAACATTTTTATTCAACAAACAATCAATCACTAACAATTAACAATAACATCAAACAAACTAATTTTGACAAGGTTGACAACGTTGTGAAATCATGTGAGATTTCCATTGATGCAAGTCATGAGGCCATTGATGTACACTACGTTTCCTAGCTAAAGACAAAAGATAGCCATAATGGTCACAAAACCATCGATATACTTTCTCATCGTTTCGAGAAGAGTTACTATCAAAGTAAGTCACTAAATGTTCTAAAGGATATCCAAGACTGCGTTGATGAAGAAAATACACACAATATTGTCCACACACCATGTAATCTGTGCCTTGTAATTTCACATTATTGTATCGTCTCGCCTGGGCATTTCTTCTCATAAAGTCGATGATGTCGTCTTCCAAAGGGGGTAATCCATACGAATCAAAATACTCCATACAATCTTCTTTAGGGAAATAGACGGCGACCCAGTGAGTTCCTGGGAGATGACTGTCATCCGTGTTGATGACATAAGCTTGATGGTCTTGAGGTTTGCGATGAGGTAGTTCATCTTTAGCTCACACGACAGGATCCCAAGAAGCAGTGTACGAACTGTTATTCAAAAGGTAATACAGTTCCCAGGTATATATTTTTTTTTGTTTTGTTCTTTTTTTTCTTCACAGGTAATGATAAGTCATCAATTCAATTCTGACTTTTTGTTTGAAAATCTCTGTCAAGTAGCCGTTTCTTCGCTTTGTCTCTGTACTTTGGGCTAAGAGAGCTTCGATGCGATAGATCTCCAGAGTAGTCAATGGAGGACAGGAATGATCACGCAAGCCTTTATACCACTCATGCAACACTGTTTCTTCCCAGATGAGACTCCAAGCGTCGTCCAGATACTCGTCCAATTTTTCTTCTTGACTCATCATCAAACATTTATCGTGCTGAATTTGACTGGGATGATCGTTTTCACATCCATAGCAATCTTTCTTGCTCAGTTCCGTACATTTATCCGCCAGGTGTTTGGCAAAACAGAAACTAAATGTTGTTCTTGTTCTGGCCATCTTGACGTGACCACCACGTCCTCTTCGTCTTGGTCTTGGGGTTCTGTTTTCACGCTGTCTTCCCATTCCATTTCCAAAGATTCTCTACCGTTCAAAGAGGGATAAGTGTTTTCTATAGTTTCTATTAGTCTAGAATGACTTCTCTCAAACTGTTGATTTCTATGGTATTATCGAATTCGGCATACAAGATGAAGTTGACCGTCTCGGCGGGAGCTTCTGCAAACTGAAGTTCCACACGCAGTTGACCGGACTTTATAGGCTTGAAATGTCCCTCGTCGCTGCCTTGGTCTGGAGTGAAATCAAAGGTCCACAAAGTGTAACCTCCTACATAATCTTCGTACGAAATACCGTGACTGGTGTTGGTTCCTAGTTGTCCGGTAGCTTCGTACAGGGACATGTACGATCTCAAGTAAATATTCTGGGCAAATTTAGGTTCGAAGGGTCTGGTACACAAGGTCTTGCCATCGCGACTCACTTCGATCTTGGACACTGTAGTGGTTAAACTGGAAAGGATTTTGATCGTGGGCTGCGTTAAGGGCTGCATTACTGACGATGCCAACGATTAAACGTTTGGGTAACTGTCCTTGGAACAGATTATCTTCGATCCTGGATCGGAGTTCAACAGCAATGGTGAACGTTTTCACTTCTGCGCGTTGTATCGGATACTTGGGGGTCGTTCTGCTCAATGTGTGACTGATGTCGTTTCCCGCTTTAGGTAACACTTCTACGCGGCGTACGTAAAGTCTGGCTTCTTGGATGATGGTTTTGTACTCATTGGCATGAGCCATCAAATGGAAAGTGACACTGCTGCCATTTAGTCTCAGGCGGATATCCACTCCGTTTAGCAAATACTTGTCTTGCAACCACATGTCCAAATGCAAACGATCCATCAGTTCTAAACTACGTCCTTGCAGGATTTTCTTTCGACGGTCGTTAAAGCCCACATTGTGAGGATTGTCATCTGCTGTCAGGGCTGTGTCGTTAAACGTGTCATCGCCTGCTGTATCAGGTTTCCATACCACGCAAGCATCCAGATGAGTGTTCTTGGCCTCTTTTCCGTACGTCAAGAGATTTTCCAGGTACGCTCGGTAAGGGTAAGTATCCATGCTACAGCTGACCAGTTTGTTATTCAAGTACAAATCCACTTCGCTGAACAAGGAATATATCAAATTGTTGACGGGAGATACTCTGGCGTCGGCTCCCGGATTGGTGTTGTCGGTTTTGATCACTTTGAGTTTCAGGTACAAGTAACTGCTATTCAAATCGATGTAATCTTCGGGCTGCCTTTTGTTTTCAAACTCGATGGGAGCTGAATCCGTCAAAGAGGAGACGGGATGAAATTCTACCCACTGGGTTTCTTGCATCGTCATCAGGGTGGGTGGCATGGCAAGCGGATCCAGTTCCGACTTGGAACAGGCGCAAGACTCTCGGTGCATCATTTTCCCTCTGTGATTTTTTTAATAATCAAATATATCTAAGTCCTGGACGGTTCTTCTTTTCTTAGTCTTTCTAGCTCGGGGTGTGTGAAGTCCTCTAAAGGGTTGCCTTCGTCGTCTTTTTCTGCCTTGTCCTTGCTGTAGCGTCAGGGAAGCAGAAATGCCTGACTCGGCAGCGTCGGGGGCATTTATAGGAGTTTCTCGTCGGCCCAAAATGTCTTCTCCCGTTTGACGCAAGACATTTTTGCCTACCCTCAAGAAAGTTTCTTTGGGGTTTTGTTTGTCGATTATGACATTTTGGAGAAATTCTTTGCCTTGCGTCAAAGCGGCATCTTTCAAGGCGTGCAATCCCCGTGTCACCATCGGTTTCAAAACTGGGACCACTAAACGAAAGGCCGATTTTAGCATATATCCCAAACCATGTCCTCGTTGTCGAGCGACTCCTTGGTACACAGGATGCATGACTGACAATTGGTTAGAGTAATCGTTTTCGAAAATGGAGTTTCACTGTGACTTTCCATTTGGTGAATGGAATATTTTGTCCCAGATCTCCTTTTATAATAATGTTGAAAGTGTCGAAATACGGCTTACTGACGGACAAATAGTGAGGATTTACAAATTCGCGGTGAACGTGATAGGTGTTTCCACCTTCCTCGTCAGCGTTCGTGGCAGAATCCACTTTGAAAGGAATGACACGCAGTAACGGCACGGAGGTGTGTCCCACCACATTGTACTCCACAACATCGGAGTACACAAAAATCAAATTCAGTCCTTGGTTTAGTTCTACAGGGAATCAAAAATATTTCGCAAAATCCAAGTTGCCGGTAACGGCTGGTATTTCGTTTTTAATCTTGATCAACTTGGGGCCTCCACCCAAAATGTCATACAATTGAGGACAAAATGTAATGGCCAATACTTTGTCCTCTGAAAATTTGATTAGTAGGCGACGAGATATTTTGTGGTATTCAATCGTGACACTTTTTCTGGTTTTGTCCAAGACTTTACATGGCATTGAACAATTCATGGCATTGAACATGTCAGCAATGGCGTTCACCAAATGTTGACCACTAAAATAATAGCCTGGGGGAATTTTCAACCGATAAGTGGTCCGTTTAGTTTTGGGGTCTTATGATTTCATACAGTCACCTACACTGCTGCGTTCATCCAAGTGTTGTTGCACTTGCTCGTCATGAACTTCTACCGTAAAAGTGTTTTGATTTTAGACGATGTTTTTGATTTGTGTAGGGTGAATCATTTCCACTAAAGCCACTTCCCAATGGGTTTCGTGATACAATTGAATGGCCTGAGGTAATATGGCCATGTGACAGCATAAGGTGTTATTGGAAAACACCTCCATGGAACTGTCTCTGGGTAACGTTAAGTAAAATTGGTTGTTCATAATTCCACAGTTCTAGTGTCCGAGTGGTCACTGGAAATCAGAGGAGTGTCTAAAAGAGGATGGTTAGGGTGACTGTTGGATGGGGGACTGAGGTTGGACGCAAGACTCCCGTTGTTGTTCCCGTTAGAGGGATATTTCGGAGACGGATTGGGAAGAAGGTAACCGATGCAACTGCTGAGTAAAATGGTCTACAGTTGTTTGTCTCCTTGTTACAAACTCAAATTGGCAATGGCAGCACCGATGACACAATACATCACAAAGATTTGGCAGAAAAAAGACGATATGCGTTTTGGGAACACGTTCTCCACACCACACCCACAAGGGTTGCTTTTGTAGATCTTGCAGAGAAGAACTGGGAGAAGGAGTGGTTACTGCGGTAGCTGAGGCCGTGTTGAAGGGCATGATGGTCACTTCTTTTTATAGTCGATGATTTGCGAAACGGTGCTCCAAGAGTCAAAACTGGGAGGATATCCTTTCCAACGTACTTTGACTTCTTTGACACGTCGTTTTCGCACATTTCGGGTTCTTTGATCGATAATGTTTTCGATATCGTACACGTCGTCTTCTTTTTTGGTCACACGTTGTAACTCGCTCCTTTTAACACTTCCCCGTTCATGTCTTCCACTTTATAGACGGGAGGATGACGGCCACACACACGTTCAGTGACACGAAATAATTCGGTGGTCCAGTTGGGTAAGTAACCTTTGTCGAAAGTTCGTTTGGTTTTGCCAATACGAACCCAATCTCCTTCTGCCAACACTTCACCTTTCTTGGGGACAGTCACCATTGGGGACGAACCAAATAGACGTTAGAAGACGGTCACTTCGTTGTCGGGAGTCACTTCTTCTGGGGCACGTACGATGCTTCGATGGTATGATTGGTTGTACGCTTGGACGAGGTGTGGCAAGACATCGATGTACTTGAGAGTGTGTTGATGCGTAACATATTTCCACATGCGTTCTTTCAAGGTGCATTGAAAACGTTCCTCCATGCTGGCTTTGGTTTTGGGATTCTCGGTGGTGAAAAAACGAATGTCACGTTTCTTCAATTCTTTTTGGAAAGCTTGGTTCAGAAATTCGGTGTTTTTGTCGGTTTGCCATCGAAGAGTGTGACGCCCGCTTTGTTTCAACACTAGTTGGAGGGCTCGCACTAACTCACTGCTCGATTTGTAAGTCAATGGCACGACCTAAGCAAATTTGGAAAAGACGTCGATGACACAAAACAAATATATGTAACCACATTTGTAGATGGCAAAATGAGAGACATCGACTAAATCGGCTTGCCATTGATTATCGATGCCCTCCACACGGGTGCGACTTCTGGAAAATTTTCGTCGAATGAGTTTGTGTAAGGTGTACGTGGCTTGTTCTTGTAACCAGCGTTGCACTTGAGGTAAACGGAAACTTTTCAGTCGAGTTTTGGGAGCACGATACAATTTCTGAACTCCGTAGTAACCTGCAAGATGGGATGCTTGCTAACACCTTCTCCATTTTTAATAAGTGATCCACTCTTCACTGATGGTACTCTGAAGTGGTTTAGAAACGGCTTTACGTGTCCGATGTGCCACAGGAGTAGAAGTCGAAGGTAGTTTTGGTGGTAGTGGCGGTGGTGGTGGTGGTAATTGAATGGCTTTGGTCTTCTTTTCTTTGTTTACTTCTGCTTTCCCTTCTTTATTTTTCACTTCTGTCGATTGAGGAGTGGACATCATCTTTTTAATCCAAGCTTTAAGTTCTTCTCGTTGGAGTGTAGGGGAAGGAGTCAACAAGTACGCTGCAATCTTACTAGGGATGGGAGCTGCTGACGGTGTTTGAAAGACTTCTCTTGCCTCTTACTCCTCAGACATACATGGGGCTGCTTCTGTCTTGACCGCTGGGGGTGGTAGTGGTTGTGTTGGTGAACTTTTCATCAAGGCCTTAAAATCTTTCAGAGTGGGTAGAGCTGTTTCGTCTAAAGCTTTCTAGTGAAAGAATTGCAGTCGTTGCAACAGTTGACTGTACCTTTGCGATTTTTCCGTTTTTGACAAATCGCTGCGATCCATCAATGATTGCAATTCGTGTTGTAACTGGGACATCTCGGTCAAATGAGGATTGGGAGGTAAATGCAGGGTTTGTTGTTCTTGCCAACGATAGTATTCCATCCGTCGTTTGTAAGGCACTAAAGTCAGTTTTCGTCCTTCCATCAGATTTCAAGGGTCACGTCTGAGATCTTTTGATTTCAGAGGTCACTTTTATCTTCGTGACCTTTTATCTTCATCTCAGGATTCTTTCCATTGTTCCAAATACTCCATTCAGAATAGGTGCTCCTTTGGTTCCCAGCAAGGGTCATAACAGGGGTAAAATGGCAATTCCTCCGCGTTGCACCAACATCTTTTTCTTTTGACCAATGGGTATTTTCTTTTCGACCATTTGGCGAAGAACGTGTCGATGTTTGGCTAAGCATTCTTTCTGATGTTTAAACAAATGTATCGTGCCTTTCAAGACATTCAGACAAAATTCGCTCACGGTATCGATGACATCTTTGGAGGCAGTGTGAATGAGTTTTTTCGCATGGGTGGAGGAGCTTTGGACAGGACGGACAACATGTCCCAATGTTTGACTAAATGAGGAGGCAGTCCTTTCCTTTTCTTTCCTTTATCCTTGTTTTTGACTATCGCTTCGTCATAAAGGTGAGGTGACGATGTGTTTTCCAAAATCGCCAAAGAATCCTCATCTTTGGTGACTCCTCTTTTTCTTTGGATGAGTGTGTCTTTTCTGGGGGTGTCGTCGATGTTTGGCTAAGCATTTTTTCGGATGATGAGACTGTCTTTTCCTTTTTCCTTTCTGGACAGGAGTACGACAATGAGGGGACATCTTTGATGCACAAATATATTACCGTCTATAGCTCGACATGCGTCCTTTTGTCTTATTTTTGGACTGGTGGTAATAGATTAAATTTTTTGAGCATGTGTGGTAACATAAGATGCATAACAAATTCTCCTCTTTGGTGACTTCTCCTTTTCTTTGGACGAATGTGTCTTTTCAGGGACAGACGTCGATGTTTGGTTAATCTTTTTTTCGGATGACGTGACTATCTTTTTCTTTTTCCTTTTCCTTTTCGGACAGAATAACGACGATGGTGACTGTGTGCACTTCTTTTATCATCTTTGGGCGTTCAGGAGCACAACAACACTAAACCTATCGTTTGCCTCAGGTCTCTTTTATACTGGAATGCGTCGCCACTGATTGTCGGCTCGTCGTCGTATCATTTTCATGGCAGGCATCACGCGTCGTGGAGGGGTTCGCAACGGTCTCAATTGGGACAGTTCTTGCTTGGACAAATCCAGTAAACTCTTTAACATGCCCGATTCTCTTGGACTTTGATTTTGGGGGTAGGTACTTTGTGGGCAGCGGCCACTACCGCTAAAGAGGAAGAGGGTGTCACCGCTGGAGGAGACGTTTTTGGAGGCACGGGTTTCCAATGTTTCATCAGATTAGGAAAGACGCGTGTCAAATCGGGTTTGGCAGGCATCACCAGCAACGGAGAAGTGGAAGGTGTTGAAGTTACCGGACACGCGGTGACCGTTGTTGTAGCAGGTCATGGTTTGCGAATGTAAGGTTGCGTCCTGGCGGCAGTACCTCTCTGGATACGTTTGGGCATGGTTTTTTTTCTTGGGGACGACTTTGGGAGCATTAGAATCCCATTTTAAGAGGGAACGAATGATGACACCTCCTAGAGAACCGCTTCCTCCAGGTTTCAAAATGATTTGCTTTTTGGTGTGACTGTCGATGCGATGATTGGCCAGTTGCGTCAAGGCTACTTTGTTTCTCTCAACAAAAAAAAAATGTTTGGTTTGATGTGGAATGTGACTGATACCTTGCAGTAATTGACGTGCTGTCACCGTAAACCATCGTAAGACTTCTTTAAGAATAGCTACTAAGACACGAGTAGGAATTCGTGGATTTTTTTTCGCGACTGATACCGTACAAGGCACGAATAAATTTGACGGGAAGATGAGACTGAAGGGACGTCAAGTTGACGCTGTATGAGACAGACCCCAAGTGACGTGTACACGACAGGCCCCTCCGTCTTGGCACCAGTGGTGAAACAGATGGGTACGAAATCGCAAATACTCGGGGGTGGTGGGTTTTAAATCTACGAGTAAATAAGCTTGTGGGGTTTGAGTGGCATCGTCGTATGCATGAGTCAGCCAGGGCGTTCCTAACTGTTTGGCTAACACTTGCACTTGCGATTTATCTCTAGGGCCTTTAAACAAGACCACGTAATGAGCATTGAGACTGATTGTGCGATGGGCTTTACTTTGTTGAAACAAATTTTGGGTAATGTAAATGACACTGGCATTACAATGATGCCCTTTGCGCGTAAACCAGAGTTTAATTTCTTCTTCGTCTTCTCCTAACATGTCGTCAACAATAACCAAATGAGTTTGACTAGGGTCAGACACGATCCCGTCGTCTTCGCCAGGAATGCCTTCCACCTTTCATCTTGACTTTCTCGCAGAAGGCTGTACACCGATTGCCACTCTTTGTAACACCACACGATTCGATGAGGTGGACGATCAATCAAATGATGTTTATGTTCGATCAAACGTTTGACAAATTCGGTTTTGCCTATACCTCTAGGTCCAGCAATGATCATGTTAAAGGGATGGCGAAGGTACAAAGCCTGCCAACTAGTCCGATCTAAGTGTTCGTCGATGACTTTGACAGTGGAGGAAGAGGGAACAGAGACAGTAGAGGTCGCCATAGTAGTAGTGTAAAGAATGTCACTTTTGACACAATGACAGAGAAGACAAGAGTTTTTATACTTTTTCAGGACACGTTTTTTGCCATCTTTAATTGTGAACAACACGAAAGAAAAAAATACATAAAAGCCAAATGGTTAAGTACATGAATAAAAGATACATCAAAACGATCATAGTGGAATATAAACAAGCCTTTCTACAACATTTGTGGTGATCAAGAGGTGGTATCGTAGGGACAGTGTGTAATGTTCTTAAAGTCTCTACACTCCTTGGCACAGTCACACAAGTGTCCTTCTGGAATGGTCTTTCTGTCCTGTCCTAAAGGGAGTGTTTCTTCTTTTCTTCTGGTACTGTCACTAACACAAGTTTAGAAGTTTTCACTGAATGTTTTAATTTTTCAGGATGACAAATCTTGGGCATAGTGTGCCACTTCTTTTGTCCAAGCCTCAAAACCCCATCTTTTCCAGTCAGGCACATCTTTCCAGTGAAGGTGTAAGTCACAAGCTACACACATACGTCATCGTACACATCTTCAGTACCTAAAAGTTAACGAATCTTTCTTTCCTGTAGAGGTTGTCGAGATGTATCGAGAAGAAAGCGCAAAGCTTCGAGCAGAATGACTTTCTCGTGTACGTTTAATGGAACTACTTTCATGCTTTTTGGAGTGGTATGTACTGTTCGTAAAGAGTCCACAAAGAATCGGCTGGTAAACGAAATCCCAGAAAGCAAGTCACTAAGACACACTCCACACGTCGACCCCAATTCAATGGACACAGTCCTTGTAAAATATAATGGTAATCCTCCACCGTTTGAATAGTGTCATTGATTTTCTTCCACGGAATCTGTTGTATCACAGCTCATAAATGTCGTGGCATGGTAGTCCGTTTTTATACCCTCTTTTTTCGGAAGCAATAAGTGTACATTTTGCACAGCGATGATCGTACTCCAGTGTCAAATCTATATGGTTTAGTCACTAACATGCACATTACACACCGTTAAGAAGTTTCCTCTTGAATTAAGTTTACGTTGTGTAAAAGATATTGGTAATCCTCTAACTCTTCTTCTGGAATTCGTTGCAGTATCTCTACCTTGTAGTAACATTAATCACTAACAACAATCCAATCCTTATCGTCCGGGAGTAGTCGATCAATGTCTGACCACTGGAACATTTTCGTCTCAATCAGTCCTTTATATCATTCAGGTACCAGTGATTCAAACATCAGTGACGTAACGGATGCAATTGTTCTTTGCGTTTCACTTGTATTTTGACCAACTCTCGGTAAATGCGTTCTCTCAACTCCACAGGTAAACCACGAATGTTCTCTTGTAAAGCATCCATGACCATGGCAGTCAAACACTTCTCCTAGAGCTAAAGTAACGAATGTAGTGAGTAATTTCTGGCCACTGCCATTCCAGGAAACGGTCAAGAATGTCAATAAAATCTTCAAATGTAAATGGTCTAAAGAGGAATATTCGGAAGAACGCAAACTTGATCCAGAGATATCTGACTTGTTTGTTGACTTTTGTCAATTTCCTCTTGTGAATTTCTAGACATAAAAGTTCCTCAGTCACCCATCGAGGTTTTGCTCTAGCAAGTCCCAGCCAAATATCCTTGTAGATCTTCTCTTGCAATTCGTTTGGTAATGTTTGAAGATTATTTTTCCAATGGGGTTTAAATACTTGTCTAGGTGTTGTCCAACGTTTGACTCCTAGCCAAGCAGCTGGTTTCTTAAACGACATGGCATGCCCACTTCAATGACTAGGTCCCACTAAAGGTAGGTAGTGACAATCCGGAGACCATCGAGCATGTTTCAGGTAAGAGCAATCTTTCTTCTCCCACTCGTGAAGTGACACACCGCAACTGAAGCACTTGACTTTATCCCCTTCGCCCAAGTAGACAAATCTGGCTCTAGCTAATTCTTCGGGGTAGGTCCTCCCAGATATTTTGGCCATTTTCCTCGGAAGGTTTGGATCCGACTTTCAAAGTCGCAGTATTCAGGCAAACGCACAGGGAACGAATATTCTTCTTTCACAGGTTCATTTCGATGAGGGTACGGTGAAATATATAGGAGTTTGCTCAGTTTTGGATGACATCCGTAGGGTGGTAGCCGCATGGTTTCAAAATGATGACATCCACTATGAAAACCAGTAAAGTGAAAAGACGTACGATGACGAGTGGCATCGTTTTCGCATCCGTCAAGTTTGACACGCACAGCATCACTTTCCATGGTAGGTACAGTCGTAGCAAAATTTCCATGATGTGATACTGAATCGCTGAGGTCGTAGCGTACGGCATCCCTGCAATCGCAAGGCTCAGCATCGTACTCGAGTTTCTCGTTGGACTTGAGTCTTTCGCTTGATACTTGCTGATTGAAAGGATTCATCTTTCTCGCTTTGCGTTAGTAGTGACAATAAACTATCGGTCTTGGACATTGTCCCTTTTTATATGCTGATTAATATCGACGTGACCGTACGGTAAAGTGAAGTGGTTGGGAAGCTGAACTCTCTTTTGGTACACGATTTGATAGACTTCTTCGAAGGTGTCACGGAATTGTTTGAATCTCTCTATTTATTTAATACATGTGCTCGGGTTTCGTTTTTTTGTGTACAACGATACCCGAGGGTGATTTATGTATCGTGTACATTATTTCGAAATAGTGAGTTCGGTTCATCCCGGCCGCACGTGCGAAATGCTCTTGATGGGAAAAAACCAATTTACATCTAGCAGACTACATCCCATGTGTATAAATGCCTCACAGTAATGTGATATCTTCACATTATGGAAAGTCTTTTCAGTAAGCAGTCTACTTACGGACTTGCATGTCTTTAGCTGTAGAGCTGACCAGGGTGACCAGGGTGACCAGGGTGACCAGAGTGAACATAGCAGCTGTAGAGCTGACTAGAGTGAATAGAGTAACTAGAGTGTAGAGCTGACCAGAGTGATCAGAGTGATCGTGGTCGACGTGGTACCAGCTACGAAGCTAACCACAGAAGGAATTGAAAGATAGTCGGGGACTACCTGTAATGATACTTACTTGATTGACCAGTGTGACTCTTAGCCAAGTGTAATTTTGACGTAGTGTTTTTGTGTTACTCCATGTATGTAATCTTTTAGCCGTGGGCTAATTTTTGGGGTTTTGTTATACCCATTGTTTTGGGAGTGTATAAGATATTTTTGTATAATATCTCTCCAATCAATTTACCACATTTTACTATTTGAGTAAAACAATCTCATTTTTCACTAGTTGAGTGAATCCATCATTTGTTACTATTGAGTAAAACACCCATTATTTTCATGTGTGGAATTGCTGTGATTTGTTCACCTTGTCCTTGTGCTATGTAAAGTCATTCATTTGTATTTATATTTGTTGCATTTATAGGTTTCGTGCGTATTCTGTTAATTTGTCCAATATTTGGACCCATACACGCACGTATCAATCATATTTATTTTCTTATTTAAATCATACATCAATAAATTTGTGTATTTTTATCACCATCAACAGTGTTCTAAGTCCGAAATCCCAACTCGGTTATCTTGTTACAGAAGGGACGACTGACTATTTGGTGTGTGGGTAAACGTACAATCTTGTGCGGCTCGTTGGTGGTCACTTTAGAATTTCCATCCTGTCCAGACTGCAAGGCTTCTTTGAAGACACCAAAGTTCACCAGTCGACTGGTGCGATAATTGAGAGTCAATCCTTTCACTTTACACTCCGTGTGCACTTCTCCTTGTGGGTCACGGTATTCGTAGCCGTAATTTTTGGGACCGCCACTTGCAAAACTTAGAATCTTGTCGTCGGGATGTTCGTCTGTCCAGGCTCCAAAACGGTCTCCTTCGATGTTAGGGTGTTGTTGACCCAGGCGATCGATGTAGATGCAACTGTCCGTGTCAAAATACAGCACAACGATCTAATAACAGTTCTAAAGCTTCGTACAGTTTTAAACGAGCATGGGCTGTCACGTAAGCCGCAATGATGACATTTCCAAATTCGTCGGCTTCTACAAAGTCCAGTTCTTCTTCGTAATTGACTAAGATCAAGTCCTCACGAAGGACGTCCACGTGTTTCATGTATTTCGTCTTGTCGTGAATCATCTGGAAGTAGCGGGAAGGTTCTGTCAAATACTCCGTCTTGGGTAAACACGGTCGTTGTGGCATTTTGCCCCACAAACAATTTAACATTACTTTGGCAAACGATCGCCCTCCTTCCCTTTTCTCGACGTGGTTTAAAGTGATGCCTTCCTTCTCCCAGTATTTCTCTTTGAATATCATTTGGCCCTCGGGAGTGTGGCACCAGGAAGGATAGCCGCTGGCTTCTTGTTTTCAGTTTTAAAAAGGCATTCACGTAGTCTGCGAAAATGCCTTTCTGAGTCTCGTCGCCCTTGTGGAATTTTTCTGTCTTGGGAACGTGGTAAATTTTGTACACTTCTAACAGTTGGTATCCCAAGTCCAGAGCTTTGAACAATTCCACGCTGACCCAAGTTCCCGTTAAGGCGCGTTCTTCCTGGCTGTGCTGACAAGGTCGGTCTTGGTTGCACGTTTCAGCACAAGTACGGCACAAGGGAAACATCAGTTTTCCTTGGCAATGATATGGTAAAACGGGATGGTACAAGTTCGTTGGAGGCAAGGCTTTGCGCTTGATCAATCCTTCGTATTGTCGAACGTTTTCCACGTCGATGTGTTCCGTCAGCAATTGCGGGTGCCCTGCGGAAAAGTGACAGTATTTTCACACGTACGGATACAGCGAACACACGTCCAAGTATTTGATTTCTTCTCCTTTCTCTTCGTCGGCTTGGTACAGCAAACAGGTGGCATTCGTCCGTCCTCCGTACAAACTGTCCCGCTGGTTCAGTGGGTCCACCAACTTGTAACTTTCCACGATGCGCTTAAACTCGGGATCGGTTTTCAAACGGTGATCGTACTCGTGTTCCCACATTTCTACCACTTGGTATCCTTACTGTTCTAACTTCAATTGCCGCTGACAAGTGGCCTGGTACAAGTCTTCCATGGTGCGTTGTAAAAACTGATTTGTAGTGTCACTTTGAGGGTAACAGATGGGACATCCGTGAAATAAGCAACCGTTAAACTCGTACACGATCTGGGGGTTTTCTAAGTCCCATCCATCCACTGAATACATTCCAATGGTCTTTTCGCCTCCTCCGTTGCAAGCGTGTTGGATCCATTTGTCTTCCTTGTCGCACAAGTAATTTAGCCAGCGTAGGGCTTTCACCGAGTATTGACATTTGACAAAATTAGTCGTTTGAGGACTTATGACAGCTAGGGTGTTTTCGGGCATGAACCGTTGGCGGTACACTGAGGAACACGCTTTGGCAATGGTACAGGCTTCTTTCAAAAGATCGATCCGTCCGTGTTCCATGAACAGTTCTCGAAATTTTCCACAGCAACGCCGTAAAATGTCCACGTCGGAACGAAAATATTTTAACATTTCTTCCTGAAAGTCGAAGGGGTCCGAGGCGTGATCGTGGTACCAAGCGTAGAAAGTTTCTCGTTGTTCGGTACGCATGTTGTCGGGGTCGTAGTAGTGATCCTCAGGCAAATAGGGTAGAACGGTGTGTTAACTGGCTTCGGTATTAAAAAAGTGCGGAAAATAGCCTTTGGCCATTTCTGTCATTCCAAATGTTTTAGGCATGCGACTCAAAGGCATGGCTAGGTAACTCATAGAATCTTTAAACTGCACTTCTCCCACTTGCATGGAGATGATTTTGGCTCCGTTCAAAGTCACTTTCGGACGTTCGGTACTTTGTTCCATATAGTATCTGAAGAGAAATTGCCCATCGTATCCCGATAAATTGTGAGCCATCACCGTGGCATAGCGATGACAATCTCCGTAACGTTCGATGTCCTCTTGGCTGCACGTCTCGTCGATAGGGTCTAAGATTCATTGGGCGAAATCGGTCAGCGTGTTCGGTCCTTGAGAGATTTTTTCACGTCCTCCAGGAATCTTGCTACAGTGAGGGCAATGAATAAAGATAGGCTCTTGGATGCACTTCTCGCACGCTCGATGAGCCACGCAGAAATTAGGAATGTGAATACCGGTCTCTTGCATGCATTCGAAATCGAAAAAGATGAAATTGCCTTTGTTCTGTTCATTTTCTTCTTCTTCATGTTTGGATTGGTATTTTTGAATGTAGCATTGGTGTTCCAAGTCCACGATTTGGTGACAAATGTGACATCGCTTCTTTCCTGAACAAACGTGAGTCTTGGCGCAATTGGTGCGTATGCCTTGTCCAGAAGTAGGGCACAATCTCAGGAAATGACAAGTACTTTTCCGCTGTGAACCTTACGTATTCAAATGTTGTTGGGATCAGGCTGGACTGACAAAAGTGCGCTGACAAGCTGGGCAATGCATTCGTTTTTGTCCTTGGTCCAGACAAGACTTAGAGGCTAAACAGCCCTCACATTTTGATCCGGAATGCTTGTGTTGCTCTCGATTGTTATAGCCATAATCACATTTCTCACAGTATTAACCGTATCTCAGGAATCCAGTGATACTGGTAATGGCATCGAAATGTTCATCGTGATGATAAACGTGAATGCATTTTCCGTCTTTGAAATCTTTGCCTCGAAACAACAGAGGTCCGCGCACTTCTTGAGGGTGCATTTTCAAAGTGTAGCGTGGAGCCAAGACGTCTTGCAACTTTTGCATTTCAGGAGTGTCACAGGGTGTGTCTTTGGAAAGGCCAGCTTGCTGTAAGAGGAGTTCTGCTTCTCTTCGTTGTTTGGCTCGGCTAGATTTTTGAATAGTTTGCCAGGGTCTTTTCCATTCTACCGTATCGTTCTTGTCGGCATAGGTTCGTCCCACCACGATGGCACGTGCTAAACACATCTTGTCTTTAGAGTTGTTAATTCGGACGAGGCTGAGCTTGATGCTGCGAAGGTCTTCCACCAAGATTAGCTTTTTGCGTTGTCCTGTCCCTTGGGGAAGAGAAACGTGGGTCATGAACAGTGTCGCTTTTCCGTCGGTGATTGTTGCACGTGTTGAATCTTGTCCATGACTTTGGAAGGTGTCAGTTCTGCTGGACTGCTAAACTCGATCCAAACGGGGGACTTCAAACTGTCGTGATGAATGGATAGTCTCAAGTGATCGTCTTCTTTGGCTTCACATTGCTGTTTCAGTGTGGTTAACAAAGAATCCCACACATCGGTGATGAACCCTTCTGCTTTCTTCAGCGGTACGTCGGACTTGAAATCTTTAACCTTCACCGCGTATGTGTAGGCTGTGGTTCTAACTTTTCTGGAGGAGCGTTTGTCGGTTTCTCGAATGTGAAAATACTTTTCAGGGTTTACTGGTGGTGATGGACTTTGACTTGGTATAGACTCTCTGGGTCTGGATTCTGGCTGACTCATCTCATCTTCAAAATCACTTGCATGAATTTGAGCCAAGACTTCAGCTACTGTGAGAGGCGATAGGTCACGTTTCTGCCTCTTACTTTCTTCCCCTTTCTTTACGAAATGATGCGATCGTTTCATCTTGACTGCAAAAAGTCAAATGACTACATTTGAAACGCCATGGACCCCTATATATCCATGTCAGGCTCAGTGTACATATAATGGGCTGGTGCCTTCTCTCAGTATTCATTCGGGCATTGGGCTACAGAATATCCAGACCGTCAAAAAAGCAAGACCAGTGTCAAAAGAGACAAAAGTCAAGATACCTGTTATCATTGTCAAGAGAAAGGAGATTGGTCTTCAGACTGCCCTAAGAAACAACAGGAGCAGGAGGAGGAGAAAGAAGAAGAGGTGCCCTCAGCAAAGGAAGAACCCCGACACGTTCAGAAAGAGAAGACAGAAAAGAAAAGAAGACGAGAAAAAAGTCAGGAAGAAGAGGAGAAAAAAACGGAATGTGAAGAAATTCAAAAAAAAAAAACAAAAAAAAAAAACAGAGAGAGTGAAGAAAAAAAGAGACAGAAGAGGTCAATGAACTTTTTAAAAAAGTGTTGTGTTTTGTTGTGACATTTTATTGTAAACATTTGTACCAGAATAGACCAGACTGAAAAACGTAATTGTCTCTTGGTTTTGATTGTTTACAATAGTAAGGACCTACACTCACGCACTCACACACGTACATCACAGGGTTAAAAAAAAAAAGGGATTTTGAGTTTTAATTGATTTTGGCAAAATGAATATTTTCTCTTTCGAAAAAAGTGAGTGGCCCTGAAAAGGACCGCTGGGTGTTTGTTTGTTTTTTACTCAGTGTTCATCACGTCGTTGTACAAAGATTAATTATGAATCCAGAAGAATTATATTTGTCATCAAGGACACAGCAGCAAAAGATATATTGGTGTCACGGTTAAATGCAACAACACGAGATGGAATAATTATTGGCACGATCATTAGCTACTGCGACGGCAATTCTCTTCAATTTACTCATTTGGGATAATCAATGCTCGCCAGCTCATCAATAAACCTATTATCGATGATTAACGGATTTCCCAATGACGCTGTTAGAGTCGCCACGGATTCTTTTATATTAGTCGTTGTAAAATGGACCTTCTTGAGCCATTTATCGAAGAAGACATCACATATTTCATCATCACCGTCAGTAAAGGATCCAATCACGATACATAGCACGGTCTATCTGAATGGTCTAGGTGGTTTTGGTAAAACAACACGTGCGATAGAATTATTTAAAAACTCTGACATGATTGTGATGACGCAAACTCACCGGCTTGCCAGAGAGATGAGACAACGTGGTGTCAGCGCATCCACGTATCGTAGTTTCTTTAGATGGCGAGGTGATGCATGGACGCCCAAACGAATGGGTGAAAAATATATCCCGAGAATAATTATCTGGGATGAGATTTGGACAGTATCTAGAGAAACATTACAGACATTTCTTGATTGGTTTTCAAAAAAATCTACTGCTATTATTATGTGTGTCGATCATGGACAGCTTTCGACGTTTACAGGTGAATCACCACACGAACGGTTAATGAACTATGTTAGACACTATGAAGAACTTTTGTACGACCATCGATCACAGGATGAACAACTACGACAACTGAAATCGTTAATCAGATTACAACCTGACAAAGTTCAGTGTGAAATACTGCGTACCGTAATTTTAGTGACTCCAATGTCAGATTTCTGGCGCCCTAATGATCTAATAGTTTATATCCAGGAAAAACATCCGTGATTCACTTCAGCGTAAATTATTTGAGTTTCATAAGGAAAAATTTCCTGATCAGCTGGTTTCATTATGTTATCGACCAACAGATACACGCAGACGAAATATACTTGTTGATATTCCAGCAGTAAACGGAGTTTGCCGAAAACAAAAACTCGTTCTTAATGATATAGTTTAGGTTCCAGTAGAGGCTGTACAAAAGACGTTGTCGGGGTCGGAGACGCAAGCAGCAGTCGCTTCACGACAGCAGCCAAACCCATCGTGCTGGACTCTGGGATATGCAATAACAATTCATTCGTCTCAGGATTAACAATATCATATACCAATATCTGGATTGTCGATGATCGCATCAAATGCTCAAATTTAGTTTATCTGGCTGTATCTAGAGTAACTAAAATATCTCAGTTACGCAGGGTTGTCTACGTGATGGAGATGCCAACGGCGTCACAAACAACAACAGCGTCACCAGGAATTATCAACGTAGTGAAGAAAAAATTAGCTGGTTATGCGAGAGATGACAAAACACGCGAAAATGTCTCTCTGACATATCTTGAATGTAACAGACGTAGAGGAGCTTCGTTCCTCAACGCGTTTGACTCATGTCAGCGCTTTTTATGTTGGCGCGTGTCCAATCTGGTGGTAGCTGAGTGTTTTTTAGGAATTACCTGTAATTGTTCACGGACATATCCACGCTGAGGAGCTGTTGAATCTAATCCATTGATTGGTGGCCGCGTAGCAGATCTTACCACGCTGGAAATTTTGTGTTGCTACACTCCACACGGAATCAGTTGCTCTTGCTGCACCACCCTCAAGTTCACCAGCTTCATATAAATATATCACTGTTACTTTACTACCCAAAACTGGCTGTTGTAGCTGATATGTTGATTTTCGTCGTGGTATATATCTTTTCGCAATTGCATCAACAGGTTTCATGTTAATTCCGCTCGTGACCTCGTTGTTTAACGCGGCCACCACATGGTGTAGTCTCGCAAACAATTCACGAGATCTGTCCTGAAAGTGCAGTGCTTCCTGGCCATATTGATGTCCAATGAGTCGCTGTGCAAGTGTTTGATTAAATCGTTCGAAGATTGCCTGATCGGGATGTATCGTGGTGTGTCCACGTCTGATTTTAACATTATGTTGTTGCATGAGCCTCGTTACTGCGCCGAGAAATTCTTTGCCAGGATCAACCTGTCGCATTTGTGGCCAGCGCAGGCCATCATGTGGCCTGGGTCCTCGCGAATAAATTCGTTCAGTTGCTATTTTAAATGATAACGGTTCAGCATCTTTGTATCTACCTTGCAACATCTACGACAGTCAACGCGTATTTATATGTGCACCATTTACATACGTCATGTGGCAAAAACAAAATATCTGCCTGATGAACTTCGTTGGGTGTGCTGGCTTCAAACCGTCCATGTTGAATCGTTTTGGGACGTGGAAGATAAAATTACCATATGGCCTGTCGTGACAACCAATCTGCGACTACAACGCGTGTGACACCTGCTGTAAAATTCAGTCTCCATGACTGAATGGTGTGCGTATGAGAGTACGAATTTAAGTTACATATCCATAGCATAAAAAGAGAAAAAGACATTTAGTTTTCTTTGGTATATTCTCTTTTTTAAATCACAATAAAAATTTCACAGCACATCACAAAAGTCCATTTTCTACTTTCTTTCTTTGACTCTTTCAGTCGTTCTCACTTTTTTGAATTTCTTCACTGGCATGGGTTCTTCCTCTTTTACTGTTTTTTTTTCCCTAGTGGTCTCAATATCTAGCGTTTCTTGACGGGGATGAGTGCTTCTTCTGTTTCTGAAGACCTTTCCTCCTCCTCCTCCTCCTCCTCTTGCTTCTTCTCTTGTTTGTGTTTCTTAGGACACTCTAAAGACCAATATCCTTTCGTTTGATATTCTCCATCCATGACGACAGGTTTTGAAGTCGCTCGTCATGATCCAGTTTAATTCACCGGCAGAATTAACACCCTCCAATGTCATCGACAAACTTCAACACGTCCTGCAATCCAATGACGAGTTAACATGACCGATGGAAAAACTACACTTCACATGACCCACGGACGCAGAAAAGTGTCATTGGTGGACGACATCCACAGTACCAAACAAAGTACCGTCCAAATTAGCAACTCCTGAGACCAGATGTGCCTAGTCCTCGCCATCGTGGTCGGACGAACGTATGCTGACAAGAACGAACCACAAAATGGAAAACAGTATGGCAGAGCATTCAAAAATCAGACAGAGCCAAACAACAAAGAGAAACAGAATTCCTGCTACAGCAAGCGGGCAGACACAAAGAGACAACGTGTGGCATTTCTGATATGCACCAACTTCAAGATGTCCTGGCTTCTCGCTGTACGTTAAACATGTATCTTCAGTCGGTTCGCAGAACTCGGGTGTTTCGATTTCCCAGACGGAAACACGTTCACGTGCATCATCATCAAGAACATTTCGATACTATTAATAGTATCACAGAATTTCGCGGATGCAATTATTATTGTGGGAAATGTGACCAAGGATTTTCCTAACGGGAGCAAAACATTCAATGTGGAGAGAGATGCCGCGCTCGTTGTGTGTCCAACCATCCATTCTCAAAGGAAAATAATAAATTCATTGCTTTTCTTGCAAGCGAACCTTTGTCAGCAATACATGTTACGACCAACATCGCGTAACACTAGTTCAACGGGAGAAAGGTGCTTGCGAATTACTGAGCTTATGTCCCACTTGTGGATATCTCATTCGAGCTAGTAACTACAAGGTTCACGTTTGTCCAGAAATGAAAAGATGAGACCTAATCATAGACTTTGAACATCAGTGCTACATAAAAAAATACGAGAATGGCCGGAGGAAGACATGAAGGAAAATAAACAAAAGAAAAAGGAACAAGTGGATATCATCATGTTTACTTTTAGTGTGCATTCACATTCCTAACTTCTGCGTAGGTCATATGACTTGCGAAAAGTGAATACAAGAATACTGTCACAATTGTAGTAAGTTTCCAGAAGGATGTGAAAAGAATCTTTCGGGGACCCCGCACTCTTTCCGATTTTGCCGAATGCATCTTAGACCCTATCGACGACACTTGGAGCGAAGAGTAAATCAAACGTTACGTGGACTGCTATCGATATGCTACAGGGATGGCTGACACTTTCTCGGGATATGACGGAAAATGGATTCTGAAATATTATTTAGAACAAGGCACCGAGTGCCCCACGGTCCCCGTGAAAGGAACAAAACTCATTTCCATGAAAGTGGGACAAGTACAATTAAAGATTCTATGAGTTATATGGCCATGCATTTGAACCGAATGACTAAAACGTTTGGAATGGCAGAAATGGCCAATGGTTATTTTCCACTCATTCTCAGTACAGAAGGGAATAAAAACAATTATTTCTGGAACACGAAGGTACAGATTCTTTCTACCACTGCTAAAGCGTGTGGATTAGTGTACAGAATGAAATTCATGCCCGAGAAGAAAACTAGCCATCACATCCTCTCGAACGCACCTCTCCGTCAGACGTCGATACTCCACCAAAGCTTTGCGCTGGTTACATTGCTTGTGTGAAAGTGAAGACAAATGGATTGAACATGCTAGAAACGGGGAGAGAAAAGAAAATTTAAAGTCTTTCGGTTGATGGCTGGGATTCAGAAGCCCCCAAGATGATCTACGAATATCATGGATGCGTATTTTACGGATACCCCACCTGTTTCTGTCAATGAAACCTGATAAATGTTTTCTCAGAATTCGTCAATTGCACCAGCAAACAAAGCAGCGACGCCTGAGGTTATAAAAAGAAAGATACCAAGTGGTAGAAATGTGGGAGGACGAGTACGATCAATGTTTCAAATCCAATCCCGGGTTTAAACGCATTGCCGACGGTTACGACATGGTGGATATCGAACCTTTGAACCCACGCTTTATATTGTTTAGAGGACGAACCAATGGCACACGTTTGCTGTACGACGTGGACGAATCTCAAAAGTAGAAATCAAATACATCGATGTGTGTTTGTTGTATCATTGGGTGTACAAATATGTTCGATTTCCTACAGGACACCACGTAATTCTGACAGAACACATCGACATGGAATACATTCGTCAATCCGAACGCTTGATAAAATGTAAAGTCTTATCTCCAATTTACTGGTACCATTCCGTCTTACCACATCTTTGCCAAGGAAAACTAATGTTTCCTTTGTGCCGTACGTGTACTGAAACATTTAACCAAGATCAGCCTTGTTGCCACACCGAGGAAGAGCAAGCTTTGACAGGAACGTGGGTGAGCGTTGAATTGTTTCTTGCTCTGGATTGTGGATACCGCTTGTTAAAAGTATACAAATCTGGCACTTTCCTAACACAGAACTATACCAAAAGGTACTCCTCTAATAAAAGAATTTCTCAGGCTCCGAGCAGCAGGAAGGGTGAACCCTACAACTTTTTGCCTGAACCGTTAAGTAAAAATAAAATAACAAAAATAATGTCAATAACGATAAACCGAGCCTTCTAACTATATTATTACCGTACGGTTTAAAAAACGAATAATAAATCGTTTGAGTTAGCTCACCTTTGTTATTTTATTTTTGACTTTTGTTATAGTGCGTTTAGTTTACTTACCGGGTTACTCAATTTTTGTCATTCACCCTTCCTGCTGCTTACAGACATACATAGAAAGGGGAAATAATTCTCTAGCAGAGGAGGAGCAGAGTTAATCACAGATTAACCAAAGATTTTATCCAGACCTATACGATATCTGGATCTTGGGTCATGAAGATTTATTGTTATAAATCCAAACGGAGCAGATTGTGCTTGAGCAAAAAAGTTTCTGAACTTCATTATGTCCATATCCCCTGAACACCAAGTATAATAAATATTCTGTAAAGTATAATTATCTACTCCATTAAACACAACCAAAATATTGCAGTTGTCTCTGATCACTTTAGGTATTTGTGTATATCTTTGTGTAACATAAATCACGTCCGTATTCTTGTGACGACCTCGAGAAAATATTCTAGCTGGATTTGTTTGTCTGTCCAACATAACGTCATCGTACACCACTAAATTATTAATAAATCCATCTAGGTCATCTACAGATGGGGCCTCATCAATATCGGTGATAAAGTCAACAACATCGTCTCCGTCTTTATTAACTGATTTCACTTTCTCATTAAAATCTTTAAGTACTTCGTAACAGTGCTGATCATCAACGGATGGTGCTACTAAATACAATTTACTCCATTTTAACCATCGCATTATTAAATTTAATAATAGTTGTGTTTTACCTGATCCAGATGGACCTATTATAATCACTCTTATTGAATTTGGTAATGCTGAATGGTGCTTTACTGGTTCCTGTTTTCGTGTCGCCGAAAAATCAATTATATCCATATTATTAATAACATGAGTCTATATTGTGTTCGATGTAGATTATCTACACCCACTACTGGACTGACAACAATAATAACAAAAAATAAACGACGTGCATTAACAGGTAAATGTGTAAAATGCGGCACGAAAAAATATAAATTTATCTCCATGTCTGATTCCCTGACAAAGTCAGGTACAAAGACAGGTGGAGATACAGCCGCTTTATTAGGAAAATTACCAGGAACTCCGTGGGCTAAATATGCCGGTGAGAAACACCTTCCTGGATATAATTATTGTGGTCCTGGAACCCGACTTGACATCCGACTTGATGATCAAGATCAACCAAGACCAGGAGAGTATCCAGTAAATAAGATTGATCAAGCGTGTCATGTTCATGATGTTGCGTATAAAAGTAAAGATTTACAACAAAGGCATCTCGCAGATGTAAAATTGATTCATGCATTAAATTTTATACCTAATAAATCTGTCAGAGATAAATTAGCTACTTTTCTAGTAAAATCTGCCATGAAAGGTAAAATAATGCTAGGGGCTGGTAATTAATTATATAAATATTATAATGGAATCCATTTATTATAGCCCAAGAGGATATTGGAGAGGTAAAGCAGCAATCAGTAAACTTGCTGAAGCAGCAAAAGTCTCACATTCTGTTGCTGCAGCGTGGTTAGCACGACAGGCAATATGGCAAATTTATCTACCACCACCTAAAATAATTCAGTATGCACATTTTGATGTCAGCGTCCCTAATGAGGTTCATCAAGCAGATATTTTATTTTTACCACACGATACCATTAAAATTGGTAAACGTCAATCACGCACATACAAATACGCATTAACTGTCGTTGACGTTGCAAGTAGATATAAAGAAGCGGAACCATTATCAACAAAGACAGCATCCGAAGTTTCATCTGCGTTTGAACGAATTTATCAGCGAGGATCTGGACCACAAGGTGGTCTACGATGGCCACAGTTATTACAGGTTGATCCTGGCAAAGAATTTCTTGGTGCAGTATTATCGTTGATGAAGAAACATAACGTTAAAATCAGACGAGGACATACTGAAATTCATCGTGATCAGGCAATTGTTGAACGATTTAATCGAACACTTGCCGAGCGGTTATTTGGATACCAATATGCAAAAGAAATATCTACTAACTTTAAATCTGGTGAGCGATCTCGTGAATGGGTTGCAAGGTTACCAAGTGTGATAGCTGCATTAAATAATGAAATTACTCGTTCAACTTCCATGAAACCTTCTATTGCGATCACAAAAAATATATACCCCGTAGTAATGACAGACAACAACCTCAACCAGTATTAGGTAATGCAACTGTAAGATATTTATACGAACCTGGTGAACTTGAAGGTGGTAAAAAAAGAACAACCGATCCTATCTGGAGCGTGACTACACATACAATTTCTAGTGTGGTTAGATCCACTGGTAGACCTCCAATTTACAGATTAGATTCGAGAGCCCCTCAACGTGGATTTGTACGTGAACAAATTACAGGTAATCCCTGAAGACACACAATTACCACCACATACAATTACATAACCAGAACCAGGGCGTCCAGCGCCCCGACGTCGATTACATTCAAGACAGGTCAGCATCACATTATCACGTGTATGACCAAGATCACTATTAATTCTGTCTACGGTAAATTGTCTTGGATTATTATTCGAATATTGCCACAACATATTACAGTTACAACTTGCACAATTATTATTCTGTTGTGTTTTTAGTTTTATAATAAATTCAACATCAATATCAAAGTCACGCTTATTTTTTTTATCACACCGCTTATAACCAGATAGTTTTTTTCTTATTACGTCATTGCTAACAGTCTGATCATTATTTTCTATGAAATTAATAATAACCCTATGTAGTTGAGATATTCTTCTGACTCTAGAAACTGCAAGATAGACTAAATTCGACCATTCAATCCGATCATCTATAATACAGATATTTGTATCAGAAATAGTTAACCCTTGTGAAGAGTGAATAGTTATAGCATATCCTAATGTCCACGGTGATTTATTCATATTCAGCGCATTCTCAACGACATTAATATCGACTAAAACAATATCATTCAAAACAAGATTTTGTACTCGGACACTTTCAGTGTCTCCACCAGGAATTTCAACATCAATATTCTGTCGTCGAGTATCTGCTGGGCGATAACACAAAGGTACAGGTAGATCTGAAAACTTTTCTTTATGTAACATAAATAATTTATTTTGTAGTTCATCACGAACTATTTTTCTACTTGCAACTATTAAATCAGCGGGATTCCATCAATTTAGAAAATCATTCATAGAAGTCTCTGGAATTACTCCGCGCATTATTTCACATTGTACTCTGTCTGGTTGTAGTCTAATTAACCTTTTAAATTCCTTCAGAGGCTCATCAATAGCTCTATGGTCATCATTTATTTCTTCATAATAATCTACGTTATTCTTCAACCATTCATGTGGAGACTGTCCAATAAAGGGTGGTGGTTGACCATGATCACCACACATTATTATAGCAGTATTCTTCGTCAATAACCATTCAAGAAATGTTTTTAATATTTGTAACGACACCGTGCATATCTCGTCCCATATAATATATTTAGGTATATATTTCTCACCCATTCGTTCGGGAGTCCATGTGTCTCCACACCATCTGAAGAAACTATGATAAGTACACGATTTTACTCCTCGCTCTTTTATTTCTCTGGCTAATTTATGTGTTGGTGTCAAAACAATTATATCCGAATTATTATTCATGAATAATTTAATCACACGCGTTGTTTTACCTGACCCTCCACACCCATTAAGATAAACAGTTTTATG
>JAECUM010039292.1:0-19776 GCA_016617855.1 Megalonaias nervosa
AAACTTGCAAGGAAACTGTATTTAAAGATTTTAAGAGTGACCTGACTTTTACGATCTCAATGCCATTTTTAAAATTACAAGAAACTTTAATTTCCTTTAGTTTTTATGTAGACCGCTTTTTACAGCATATCTCTAACACATTTTACAGAGCCATGTTAAACGTGCGTTGGAGATTTGTTCAAAGATATCCCTAATATCGATGAATATTTTTTGACTTTTGTCCCATTTACTATGTCACATATATTATTTGTAGGATAACCATCTTTTATATGAGGACTAAAATTGTTCTTTTACTGCACGATCAGAGTTTCATTATGTTGCTGCATTTTGTCGAAAAATTGTCTAGAATCTTAATTTAGATGTTACCGCGTCACATAGTCATCACATTCCTATGACATTAGACTTTCCATCCGTATATCGTGGATTTTGGGTCGCAAGTTTATACATTACAGCAAATCAGAAGGCTCGTTATGTTCGCAGATGTTTTATATTTTTCACCACAGATATATATAAATGTACATATAGTATTCTCACTTCCATGAAATTATTTCACCAAATCTTCTTGATCTTGCATTGAGGCTTCATGATAATCTTCAAAGTATTGACAATATCTCAAATGTTTCACTTAGCAAACAAACGTCTGTGAAGTTGGCAGTAGAACAGAATCATCCCAAATTTTATTCACCCTTATTTGGGAAGTTCCCCACCGCTATTTGAACTTGTATGGAAGCTTATCGTGGAATAACTGGATAGTCTTAACAGAATTGATAATGTTAAAATTATTTACATTTACTCAGGTTGTTTAGTGTTATGGAATCCTGCTTGACAAGTTCCCAAGAACTGTTTAAGTTTGATAACCTTAACCAATTTTAGAGTCAAGAAAAAGCTGTGCCAGTTTTCAAAACACAATGTACAAAGATTCCTAAGAAAACAAATTACTATGGTTTTCTCTTTCATGAAGTTTACTCTAATAGCTTAGAAGAGTCTTCGGGACCTTCTTCAAACGGTTTTAGAGGAAGCAAGATGTTTCATAGATAGTAGATAGTTGCTCATCTTGAGGTCATTTTGTTCAATTTTCTCCAATATGCAAGTCTTTCTGTTACCGAAACGTTTTTCAAAAAATGAATATCCTCTAACATCGTCACTATAATGTTGAACATTTCGCTTTTTAAACAGGACACATAGAGCAGATATGACTGATAAACTGAGTAGGCAAGAGAATGTCCAGCTGGAACAATGGATTGGAGATGGGGCCAAAACGTTTGAGTTGATATACAGTATTAACAGAGATGGATGCAATCCCACGACATTTCATCAACTCTGCAATAATAAGGGACCAACTATTACTGTATTGTACAACAAAGACGGTTCCGTATTTGGCGGATACACAAGTGTGCCATGGAGAAGTTCCGGTGCTTATCAAATTGATTACAATTCATTCTTGTTCAGACTACGGTACAATGGACGACCAAAGTATACAAAATTCCCCATTAAAGGCGGTACCAATGCCATTTACGATATTGGAGGATATGGTCCATGCTTTGGCGGTGGGCCTGACTTGCTTACCTTTACTGCTATCGCCAATAAATCTGGCAATTATTTCGCTTTAAATGGAAGCATAAATATAAACAATAACTATGACTCGCGTGGTGTGCAAGCGCAAGAAATAAACAACGGTCATATGCAGATCACGGAACTTGAAGTTTACAAGGTATCAGGTATGTTCATTTGTTTTAAAGGAAATCAGTGTTGCCAATATTCTCGTTCAATAAAACCTCCAAACCAATAGAAAAACCAAAACACAGGAGCAATCGGTATCCACATTGAACTATTTCATAGATGTTGAGAAGAGGGACATTTATGGTAATATGGGTATTTTGAAATTTGTGCTTATTTCAGAAGCGTTGTTCATGATAGCATCATCAAACTAGATAATTATGTACATTTTTATTAGTACCTAGATTTTACATTTTGCTGACTTGGGTTAAATGTTTTCATTAAGCTTGTAACCACATAGGTTTTTTGCATCCATTATCCATACTGCTATAAAAGATCCCATTTCCACTAAACATCTCGACTTGAGCAATTTTTTAATAACTTTCTTATGGCCTGATTAGTAGCAAAGATTTTGTTTACAGAACATTAGACACTCACCATGCATTCAATTTCAGTCATAAAATGTTGAATTTTCAATTAAGGAATCTTGTTTTAACTCTTAGAAATCTTGAGGATTTCCTCATTTTTAATGATCAGAAGGGTTTCCATGAATTACATTTTAAAACTAAGATGTGATTTTGCATCATTTCCATACTATCTATCCCTAACAAAAATATGATTATTATAAGTAATGCAATGTAAAATCACAGTATGAAGATACATGTGAAGAATTTTAGTGAAACCGTGCCCCGAAATCCTGAAATATATTTAGGGATGCATCCTGCTAAGCACAACACCCCCATCACAAACCTTGTCAATGTAATTGACAGTTCACGTACCGAAGACTTTGGTTTAATTTTGTGTTTTAATTGATTATGCTAGAATTATTAAACTGGATGATTTTATACACCTTTATCGCTCCGTCAAAATGACCCGTGTTCCACATTTCTCTATCTTAGGTTAATGAGCACTATTTCATTATTGCAGAAGTAGGTCACTATGGTACATATTTTCCCCTTCACTGATTTGGGTTTAAAGTTTTATCTGATGTTCATTTCTCTCGAACTGGTAATGCCAGAATAATGAAATTGATGATATGCCTGTCTGTTAGTACCACACCCTTGCAAGAAAAGCACATCCTGATCAATATTGCATCTTTTACTAGCTTTGTTTAAGTCTTTGGGTTTAGCTTATGATGAGGTTGCATGCCATGTACATATTACCATTTCTGTAATCATGAAACTAGATGGATGAAGGTATACATCATAATAAGCACCACACGGCTATTGCAAAGAAGGTCTCAATCATCTTTGTTTTATTATTCATTTACGTTGCAGACATGTTTTTGAAGTTCATTTATTGGGTGCTGTTTATATTCGAATTATGAAACTTGATAATTGGATAGCTATTTTAGTGCTACAACATTACAACCAAAGAAGGTCACTGTGATATACAGTGTATGCTTTACTAACATAGGTCTATTAGTTTTATTTAATTCATGACCACATGATTTTATCCAGGATATACCCTACACAGAAGGTCCTTTCTAATAAGTGCATTTAGAAATATGAATAAAAATGTTCACTCAATGACAAACTAGTCATATTAATGACAACACATTATATATTATGGCAGATTACTATCCGCAGGTTAATTGCGTTTATTGAATGAGCATAGCAATCGGATGAGTAGACTCCAAGCGTTTCCTGTGAGACCTCAGCTATAGTGTCTAATAAAAATAAAACTTATGCAGGAACTGCTTTTAATACTGACTGCCACTCTTAGCTTGTGACTTTTACCTAGTAAAATCTGCCTTATAGGCGTGGGAGAGTGATAATACCTTGTAACACAGATTTTAAGAATAATGATTATTTAACAAATTAATCTCTGGTTTTTATCAACTCGTTATAGTAACTTTGCATTGATACCATCGGAAAACGCTTCCTTTCTATTATGTTCTGCCACTGTAGGTATGTATATGGTTTAACGGTACGTTAGCACAGTACTGACTACTGTATAGTACCGATTCAAAGTTAAGTTTTTAAACTGTAAAGTTAAAGAAATGCTAAAAAACGAATCCCAGTTTTCCTTATAAAATGAGCCAGTATTTTGTTGTCAGTATCATTTGAGTCTGAATTTATTTTCTACATAATTAGTTTGATTTCCAATCACACTGCTGACGATTACTAAAGCTTCGTAAAGGCGAGCTGTGTTATTGGTGATTACATTCTGATTCACAGATGGACCAAAGGAAGAGTTGGTGGAACCATGGAGATCAACACCTGAATGGAATCAAGCGGTAAATATATTGCCTTGTCAAAGTTTCAGTATTGTTTTGTTTCCAGTAGGCACTTCGTGCTCTTTTCTTCCATGTACGGCATGCATTTTCATGCAATTATAATTTTTTATAACACAGTACATGAACTTATTTCGCATATACATTAGATCAAGTCATTCATCAACCTCTACGATGATAGGACTTTGTGTCATGGAATATTATTTATACTGAAACAATACATATGGAAAATGAGAAGCAGAGATAAGGAAATATTGCATATTTGTCTCATATTAAACTGATTTGACACTGTTCGAGAAATATCATTTAGTAATTGATAAATATCGATTAATGCTACTACTACTACTACTACTACTACTACTACTACTACTACTACTGACAACAACAACAACAACAATAATAATAATAATAATAATAATAATAATAATAATAATAATAATAATGATAATAATAATATCACGTTTGCTTCCTAATAGTCTAACACTGGACCCAAACAGAAGCATTATTTATTTCTTATATTTTCTTTTGTTGATTGATTACAAAATTATTGAAACCTATATCAACGTTCGTACAACTGAAATCAAGATATATGATGTTGTATCTTTGCATATGCAGTCAGTTTGTAATCTAATGACGTTTCCGGTGGTCATTATCGACAGGTTTTGTCATTAAATATGCATGACAATAATAATGTGGTGCAATATGGCAGCGAATCTCTGTAGCAACCCTTTTTTTGGCAAAAATGTTTTATGGACACATCTTTTTTTCTCTTGTAGTACTTGTGCTGTACTTTAATGATACATATTATTTCGAGTTACTGATATATGTTTGTCCAAGTTCCGATATTTCTTATTAACTGATACACAATCATGCATGTACTTAAGACGTTTGTTTTGAAATATATCAAACCTCATTTGAATCTGTTAATGTCCAATCAGCTTCTAGAGACATTGAAGGATGAGGTAGAGAATTTCTTTCCGCTGAAAGAGCTGAATATATCACAGGCCAAAATTCTTCTGGTCGGACCAGTAGGGGCAGGCAAATCAAGTTTCTTCAATACCATCAGCTCAATTTTTCGTGGACATGTGACCAGCCAGGCCTGTAGTGGAAGCGCAGAGCACAGCTTGACTACAAAGGTACACTGTTGATAAAACTTTCAGTCGATCGCCGATCTTACAGGTAGCTGTCGTGGAAAATATTTAGAAACTAGCTAACTGAAAGCAATATTGGATGAAAATAGGAAAACACTCACCACAGGACTGTGTCACATCATTTGAATATCTAGAATATACAATAATTTGTCTATAATTACTATTTTTATCATCCCCATTTGTGGAGAAGAAATAAATACTCGAAGTGTTCTTTCCTACAGCCTATGACCCGTAGACCAGCAGAGAGTAAAACTCAATTAATCAGACATTCTCTTGATCAAAACAGTGGTTCGTAGGGACTTCAGTGAAACGTGATCCATTTGAAATATTCTGTTGTTCACGAATTATGCATCATTATGTGAGTAGTGCAATGGCCAATTATGTAAGGTAGAATATATTGTCATTTGGAAGACACTCTTTTACATCCTTTTATTTAAAAGGAGAGTAAAACGTTCAGGAGATGATCAAGAACAGTGTTGCCGAGTTAGTGTTATTTACGTGTTTAAAATTCGTCAGAATATATAACACCAGTGCATTATTTTGCCTTAGTGAATTACTAAATTAACACAGTTAATTAAAGCAGTAATTGGGAGCTCCAATATATCTTCCATGGATGCTAATTCAATGACTCAATACAAAATCACTTAGAGAGATCCAAAATTGTTTATCCTAACGGAGCCTTACTATAGTGCCATTTGATATCTGTTACGCCAATGAACATGATCAGCTACAGTTGCGGTATTAAAAACAAATTGCGTAGATTCAATGAACACTAGTGCAAATCGCTGAGTTTTGAGCGCAAGTGCAGCAAAAAGGTGAAAACTATGGAGGAAACACTACATAATAATTTGAACATTGTTACACGTCAGAAATAATGGCTTACAATGCTTTGAATTATAGTTTTCAAAGAGGTGATATAAATATTTAACACAAAAACAGCAATGTCTGAATCAAGATATACTGCCTATTTTTCCAGATTTGGACGCAATAAAAGTGCCGTCAAAATTAGGTGTGCTTAAAGAATTACACAATTAAGAGAATAAAAGTGCTTAATTTGTTGATTTGGAAAGTTTCAAACATTTACTGCAATGTTACAGAAATGATGCTGATTCGGTGATGATTACATTGAAATATGCAACATCAGCCAACCCTAATGCCAAGAAGATTAAAACAATCCCAATAGTAGAGCAATTAAAACAGTACAATATTACATTCATGTGAACAAATAAACAAGTTTGAAGTCAGCAACATTTACTATACAACTTGAACATCTAACAAACTATGTGGTCAATTTTTACGATTAAACAACAACAATCAGAATTTATGGAAGACAAATTAGATTTAAAGCAATGCATGGTGAATCAGTATATGAAGGAACTGTCAAGCACAGGAATGGCAAAATATGGCATAAATATGAAATCATTCATCGTTTGAGATGATTGAACAAACGTTGCAAACTGCTGACAATAATTTTGACTTGTTGATAGCGACACTATATTGGTCTTAACGTACTTTCTGTATGCTTGTATTTAGTTATAAATAACCGATAACGAATAGTATTTAAAAAATCTTCACACGATGCGGATAGTCGTGCATTTGCTCTTGAGTCAAATGTGTCAACAGTTACAGTAAGAAAAAGATACAATAAAATACAGCGAATTGAAAACAATATATTGTTACGTGTCTAGGCTCGTACAAAAAGTAACAAGAAAAGAGTGAAGACAACAAACTTTGTAAAAATTAACAAAATAATTTATTTCCCTAGAGAAAACAAGGTAAAAATGAGAAAAAAGACTTACGGTTTACGAATCAAATCCAAAAATTAATCCAAGAATTAAAAAAAGCAAGTCCTATGAATAAAAGGTCCTAAGTGAATCACAGTTCGAATCCCGATGAAATTCAAGATGGAAGGCGATGAAGTTTTCGATACTCAGCTCTGTCCTGACCTGCCAACAGTTCTTTGTTGAATCACAAAGAATAATATTCCAGTTTGGAATTCCGAATAATTTTTTTCAATAAATGTCTTTGTCCAAGAATCAATTTAGGAGCACGCACTTGTATTCCAGAGTAAATAAATTACTAATTCCAAAAAATAAAAATTCAACTCAAACTGGTCACAACAAAACACCTTTGAGTGTCAAAGGTTTAAGGGCCAACTGGCTATTTCTTCTTATAACATTGAGTTATAAGACTAACTAAAACGCAAAACAGATTCTCTTATGAGGATCACGTGGTCATCTTACCAGGAAAAGGTAGAAACATTTACATGCCTAACATCACGTACTCTAGTATGGCCTTAGCTAAAATCATTGGTTCTTACTCTAGGAAAAAAATTAAATAAATAAAAAATGTTGTTCACTCAAAACTGACATTGGTTCTGAATCAAGGTCAGCAAATAGATACAGTGTTTCTACTACTGGCTGTTTATCAGGTCAAAGAGAACTAAATTGAATTTATAAAAAAATCAAATACAGTAGACAAAATTATCATAACAATAACATGTAATGGAATAAAAAAAATTAAAACCAATAAACAAATAATTTAATTGCATATACATAACATTATACTAAGCAACCCACTTACACATTTCACAAGCAATCGAAAAAAATTATTTTCATATAGCTGGAGCTATAATAGTCACATGGATGATCAGTGGCAGACTGAAGTTGTTAAAGATGCAAGCATATGGAAAAGAAAACGGATACAAATATTTTCTGGCAGTGGGATAAATAATTTCTCAAAATGTTCTCTGCTTTAAAGATCAAACGAGAGAAGTATCATGCCTGTAGATAAATGTTTTAGAAGCGGAAAACCTGAAAAGACACAGTTTGAATTAGGAAAGGAGTTTTGCAACTGGAAATTTAAAGATTTCTCGACAATAAGAAAAAAATGAATAGCTAGCTCAGACGTAAAGCATATGTACTGGAAAGGTTTACCTGTACTCTAAAGACTAAAACTGGGTAATATTTCGCTAAAAATGAAAACAGGAGACGTGTTGACATTTTACTAAAGGTAATAGATGGCAATAATAACACTCATTTTATGGAAATGATACGACGGATTGTTTACCAGTTATGAACAAGCTGAAAACAGTATGCCATTGAAACAAATCACGCTACATAAAAAGAAGTATTAAGTAGCATGGGGGTATTAGCATTTTTAAATATCATATGTTTATAGAACGTGACAAATGTAAGTACAACATAGCATTAGATCATAAAAAAGTCGATACAGGCATTTTATGTGAATTTGTGTTGACTGCAAAACGAGAGGGAGCAAAGAAAGTGTATCCCGAAATATATTAGGTAAACAACGAAGTAATACATATGAAAAACGTGATAAAGCGGCTACGATCTTCATAATGTCCAAGGAGGGAAATAAATGACATTATAGAAGAAAGCAAATAAAATAATATTAACAAATATGAATATGATTCTAGCAACAATATATTGCTAAGAAATCAGTATAAAGTAAAAGACTTTATGCTGGCCTTTGATATCTTGAACAACATGAAAGGCGATGAAAATCACATACATGGTGATGCAATCGTGGAGACCTTTAATCTTGTATCGAATTTCACGCACAGAAGGTACTACTTTTATGCTGCATAATTTCAGTGCATTTATAACACCTTCTATTACGAAGATTTGCAAAAACAACTAACACAAATCAGATGATATGGTAATAGGTTTTACACAAATGGATGAAGGAAATCTAAACACCTTGTACAGTGTGTACATTTTCAGATTTAGAAGATAAAAGTTTCACAGAACTTTCATTTGACACTTAAATGTAATTGAAATTATGTAGAAATTATGCACTATTGAGACAGTAGAATTTTATCGTTACTAAAAGAATGCTCTTTTTATTGATGGCAACTAGTATGATGCTTGAGATCTTAAATTTAATGATGGTCCAGATAGTAAGAAACTATTTTTGTTAGGAATGTAAAACTTTTTTGTATTTAGTTGCTAACTCCACCACACAAACCAATTTCAGCTTTTGAAATCGATTTTGATACTTTTTTTTAAATGATGAGGATTGCAATTCATCAATGCCCAGTTATTTTCAATTATATAATGTATAATAATATTTCCCAGGCATTTCTTAATCAAATATACATTTATTATAATCAAGCTCAATTGCTTATACAAATAAACCATTAAACATTTTGATAACTATTCCTTAAGATTGAACAGTGATGAATCTATTAACAGATACAAAGCACAGTGAAGGATTCTAATAGTATTAACTAAACTGTATGGATTTCAACCGCTAGTTGTGGAATTTCCTATGTCGTTTAACATACAAGGATGTTCTAGAATTAGTCAAGTTAGTGAACAGCTTTTATGTTTATATTAGCTGTTATTTAAAAGTGAAATAACTTTACCTATGGATTAAGTAGGAAATGATAATAACAGAGATTTATTTAAAGTCATCTTGAATGTAATAGTTTTGGTCTTGCCGTCAAAATCATTGTGATGTAGTGCGGTGATTTGCTTTAGATTCCCTATGTATTTTTTTCGAATTGATATTGTGTTTTATCGAGGTCGAGTCCTTTTTTATCTGCGGCTTGAACTTATCAGCAAGTTCCAGTAAAACGTTTGTTTGGACAACATTTTCAACTTGCGATGTTTCAGCAACATCAGACATGGTTTCATTGAAATCATTTGTCACGTCAACCGCATCGGCAACTTCTGTTGGAACTTATGCATTTAATATATCATCATCATCGTAAACAGGACTTTTTCTGACTGTTTCAAATCCTGCATCATTTGTTGTCATTTTGTTTCGTTTATTTAAATAGCGAAGAGCTGATAATTGATAAATGGTCATCCAAAATGCAATATCTACCACTGGTATAGTTAGTTAGAAGAAAATTAAAACCATTTAATATTCCATATAATTTGAAACGTACAGACAGAAAGTGAGCAGCTTCTGTAAATGGAACATGCAAGGATATACCATTTCAAGAAATCATATGAAATATGGCAATGCTATAGGCATCCAAGTTTACAGATCATTCTCAGTCTGTAGGTTACAGTATAACGCCTCTCATTTCCATATTTCTTCCGATTGACAATTTAGTTTGCAGAATATAGTGAAAGCTGGGGTATCTCAGTCTACAGTGAGTGCTAGTTGAATAATATTGAAACATATCAATTTAGAAAAGACAACATAAGTAAGAAAACAGAAGACATTGAGCACAGTACAAATGGCTTAAGCTGTGCAAGGCATAACAGGGAACAATGCTTAATAAATATTTACTTGTTGCTTTGTTACTGACTCATTTGCGCCTTTAATTTCATTTGTTAAATAGCTGTTATTACAGGATTATATCGTTATTATGCAACTCAGTCTTAAAAGTTTGATATGAAAAATGTTGAATAAACGTTCAATGGCATTATCAATTTTGCCTCTGTTCCATCTATTCAGAGGCTATGTTCTGTGGTAAAGATTCCTTTATTTAGCTTTTTCATCCTCTTGAGTGGGTCGGTTATTAAGTATGAGCTTTCACAGAAACAAACTTTCAATTTTTGAATGATGATTATAAGTTAAGGCTAAATGTCCTTGAAAAGAATGAACACGAATCCTGATTATTAGCAGTGTCACTTCTGTATTCATTCAAAAAGATTCACGAAATGAATTTCTAAGTCTTTTAAGTAAGATTCGGTTTATATTATATCCCTCCATATTTCTTCATTTTTTTTAAGCTGGAAGACGAGGACAGAATTGTTTTCTTGCTTTGTTTTTACTATAGTTGTCATTTTTTGGCCTGTAAATATAAATATGTCTGTTAATTTAATTTAATTATTATTTATTTTTAGATGTACAAAAATCTTTATTTAATCACTGTAACCTAGAACACTTTAACCTTAACCTCATCTATAAATTTGACAAAATTCCAAGGCTAGTAACCATGTGTATGGCCTTATTGATTGTGTTTGTAATACAGCAATTCACGGGACACACCTCCACCGTGTTTGTTTTAGTTTCCCAGTACAATCGAAACACCCAGTCACTAGTGTCGCCTGCCCAATGGCGGATTCACCGCATCCGTTTATACGATAGTGATCATTGAAACCATTAAGATAACAGAGGTTAAGCCTGAAACTATAACCTGGAGTCTCCGTATATACTATATTAGTGTGCTGTCACACCCTTTGGTAGAGGCAATGATGCCTAATGGCTACTTTCATGTCAGTAATTTATATAAAAACACAATAGGCGGTTCAGAATATATTGATCATGATAGTAAATTTGCATACATTTTATTAAATGTATTAATCGTACGAAATAGTTTGTAATATCATATTCAACGGTACATATTCTGACTTTGGATACTTTGCTCACTTTAGTTTGAAAATATTGACTTATAGCTTAGATAAACTTGACAGCAAATTATTTTGAGTTTTTAACACCGATTTAGCCGTCTTGTTGCTCTTACACTCAAGTCTCGGCAACTGCACTGGTGATCATTAGCTTGAATAGAACGGGTTCAGTGACTTTTCAATGTTACAACTGTAGCATTTTATCAGATTATAAATGTAAGATTTCAAATAGCTTTATACTAAGGCTGCGCTGGAGTAGATGTAATAAAGTACTGTATATTGTTTTATAGTGGCTCATAACATTAACACTTATTGAAGATAAATTGGGCAAGACACTACTATGAGTATATTTAACAGTGTTAATTCAATAATTTATTAATGCTCTCGAATGCTCCAAAGTTATTCACTCTCCTCATTCTTGCATATGTTGGCGACGCTTCAAAGACTAAACTACATTTCTTTTGGATGATTGTAATTTGTTGTATGAAAAATCACAGATGTCAACGGTTCTGTCAGAGGTTACGCATATTGTACATAAAGCTTTTTATTTCTTTTAAAATAAACCAATAGTATTCAGCATCTTGCATTAAATTTTATTTTTTAATTAAAACAAGTTTTAAATTCAGTAAAGTTGAAATATTTATGAAGAAGTCGTTCAGTTTGATAAAATACTTCTTAAAACAAAAGCCAATTTGCTCAAAATCAAATTTCATCTAAATTATGTGGATGTTTCAATTTACCGTGGTTCAGAGTCATAGCTATAGCTAAAAAATCAGTCTTAATCTTTGACGTTCAAATACCCGATTTTCTGATACGTTTACGCAAGGTGTCATTCATTTAACTATGATTTCGTTCATAGAAGCATCTATGCCAGGTTTCATCGCAATTAATATGAAACAAGTGGAGTCTCTCAGTTGACGAGCTAAAATATGTGAATAATGGGTTGCTTCAGGTAACAAATGACATAACTAAAATGCACAGAAGTCACAAATCATCAAGTCTCCATGCCTACCATCGTATAACAAATTATGATCTAAAACTGTTTGTGCTTGATTTAAAACATTTCTACTGATTTAATTTCATTTCTCATTGTGATATAATGAGTTAAAGATATACGACTCTCAGACTGTGTAAATGTTCACAGCATACAAGCTTTTTTTTCATGTCATAGACACCAATGTTTTTTTTAAAGATATGGACTGTCTGATATTTTTCTTTTCCTTTCTTTAAACCTATTTCTAGTATCGTATGTACCAAGTGCGGTCAGCCGCTTCCAGCAAGCCTCTCCCATTTAGACTATGTGACACCCGGGGATTAGAAGAGGCGCAGGGTTTGGATGCTAGCGACATCAGCTTTATCATTGAGGGGAATGTGCCAGATGGTTATCAGGTTTTTAAAAGATACTTTCATATAATCATTATAGTACGATTTATGTTTACTAATGTCAGGTCGTGTTTCATGCAAGCACAACATACATCTAAATGTTGGTATCTAACTTTTAGTTTTAAAATAACTCATAAAATTGTGATTAATCTCTGACCTTAGACCACACATTTTTCATTTGTTTTGGCCAAGTAACGAAATTACAATTCTAGGAGAACAATCTCAAGGAGACAACGATGAGCTCAGCGAAATCCTGTCAGTCCGGTGCAATGTTCACGTCATTTTCTTTAAGACATTGTAGGTATGACTGGCCATGTTATACTTAGACTGGGTTACCTATAACATCAATAAAACATTTAACATGAGTATCTGGCACTGGCCATACGAAGTCTAGCTGCAAATTATCTTCAGTCATTTGTAAGAAATACATTCGAATCAATCATTAAAAATATTGAACATCTCCGTTAAACCATATTATTGTGATTTGCTTGTTCGAATTGCAGACTGACCAGGCCCCCTACTCAAAGGGTTATATACTAATGTCAACCCCTGCTTTTCTTTTTATCGAGAGGATCGTTTGATATATTTTCTTCTCTCGATATGGTTTATTAAAACAAAACATACTGTAGCCCACATTAGAATAAATCCCCTTAACCAATTATTATGCCTTCTCTGTTGATAGTATGTTTCACGCCCCATCGCCTAATCATATTTGCCAAATATGTTGTTAGGTTTACCGATGTTTTTTTATATACTGGCACCTTCTCATAAAAATTGGCCGAAAAATACACTCAGACCTTTAAACAAGAAACTCTTTTAGACATTGATGAACGTTTTCTCAGAGTTATTGACTAACTTAATCTGTTTACAGTTCAATCCATCAGTGCCGTTTTCTCGGGAGACTCCTGGATATATCAAAGCCCCTTCAGTAAAGGACATGATCCACTGCATTGCATTTGTTCTGGATGGAAGTACCGTTGATGTGCTGCAGGAAAAGACGCTTGAGAGAATGAAAGCTATGCAAATAAAAATTAACCAGATAGGTAACTACTATCAGTGCCCATAATTAAATAATGCTTTCATATTTTTATATACCATCAGAATCAGGGAACATACTCTTTTTCCCCAACCCTTTCATCATAATGAGATTAATATTCGACACTGAACTACGCGTCCATGAAGATATTTTATTATAATGATCAATTTGACTTTGTGTTCACATGTGGAAAATCACTGATATGTATGTTTTCCATATTTGCATAGCCATTACGGCTTCATGAAGTTGTAATCATGCCATGTTTAAATAATGTCACCTATACATGTACCTCACAAGTAAAATGGCCAGGGATTGTAACTGTTAGGTTCAGTTAGAGACATTTTCCATCTGGAGAGCCTAATATCAGCTCGACATGTTTCAAACGTCTTTCATAATATTCTTCTTCCCGTGAGATAATATTGTTTCTTTTTCAATACTTACTCACTGATTATATGTGCTATTGTTCTTCGACAATTTTAGTTGATTTATGACAGGAACGTGGTTCATGCTGCTGCTGGAAATTTATTACTTCATTTCATGTCGTATGATTGCCATATTTTAATATCATAAAATTAAACTAGTCCAATTAGGATATTGTCTTACTCAAAGATTTAACATCTTTGAATGGAGAAAGAAAAAAAGTATTTCCAACATAAAAAATTAAATTGCATTTTACAGCTGAGTAGTAATTTATTTTGTGGGCATGAGTTGTCAGGAAGAAAACCAACTTCGTTAATCAGTTTGGTGTCACGAATTCACCATTTTTAATTAAAATGTATTCAGACTTCACTTTTCTTGTATCATTTCTTTGCTATAAGTAAGTTACATTACAAAGGTTAATACTGGATCAATTCTACAATGTTTTGTTTTTAGTACATTCTTCGGATGGATTTGATAATGTAATTTGCAAACTGTGTCCTTTTTTGTCTGTGTTTTATATACGCAGGAAAGAAATGTAAAAGTTTACAATTAAATGTTTCTGCATTCAGGAAATGTTAAACATTTATTGAATCCTTGTTCACGATACAAAGATGTCCTACCAGCCTGAGGGTTCTTTTTATTCCGACTTTTACCATAAATAGTCCAATGGTTTTATACTTATTTAAAATCATAGTTACTGGCATTGTTTGCATCTTGTGTGTACCGATAACAGTCGATATGAAGATAAATTGCACAGAGTTTGGCTTATTTTACTTTTGTGCCGAAGTACAGCAAACGTTTATTTCTATAACAACTGGACATGGTAACTTTATTTCAATGACTGAAATCAATACCGTATCTATTGGACACTGCTACATTATCTGAGATATTTATAATAAAATATCATAAATACATTTTCATTAACTTTTGCCGAGTATTTTTATAACTAAATTTCTCCAATTCATGTTTTCTCTCCTGAGCGAGTTTATGTCCGTAAATTCAGAATACTTGAAATGTTTGACAATGTTTAGGTGTACCTCAAGTAGTTATTTTGGCATAAATTTATAAGGTCTGCTACTAAGTATGTCCGATAAATCAGAATACTTTAAACGTTTGTGAACATTTTCAGGTGTTCCTCAGGTGGTTCTTTTAACAAAAGTTGACAAGGTATGCCGTAGTGTAGAAGAAGACGTATCCATCATCTTCAAAACTGGGTTGATCTCCGATCTTGTGGATAAGGTCTCTCAGGTTATGGGGTTACCACGGGGACACGTGCTGCCCTTGAAGAATTACGAGAGGGAACTTGAATTGGATACCAGTGTCAGCATCCTATCACTGTTGGCTCTGCGCCAAATTCTGAGGTTTTCACAAGATTTCTTATTCAACTTTCTTGACAATCCGGAGAAAATTGGGATGCACAAATTGGAAATGAAAGAATAAATATAACTCAAGTCGAAACATAAGAAAGAAACTATTTGTTTCATATAACTAGGTGCATTTCACACATATATCTGCAGCGCTTTTAGGCCTTAATTCTTCCTATATTTCTTCTATTAATTATATTTTGCTCATAATATTTTGCTGTAGAAGCTTATCCTCAATGAACTACTGGCTGGTAATGGTTTATTACTAACATTTTGTCTATACGCATACCTAGCTATTACAAGTGTTCATGGTGTATAATTTAGCTTGCACATTTTTTCATATATATATATATATATATATATATATATATATATATATATATAACAACAACAACATATATATATATATATACTATATATACTTTCAAATTCATAGTACAACAGAAATATTATTCTAATTTACAATTGTAATACTTTATTACAGATCCATTTTTAGGCAATCAATATGGTATTGTTAACTTTATTACCTAGCTGTTTATGAGAATATAGTTCTAACTCTGAATCTTAATGAGAAAAATAATTTTTACAGAAGAATATTTGATAATGATTTTTACTTATCTGTATTGAGATTAATTTAGATAATATTGTGTCCCATGATACTCTGCCAAGATGCTACAATCATGATATCAATTTGTACTTCTCTCTCTTTTTCACAAGATTTGGCAGGTCTTTTTTTGTTAACTTCCTTATTCCCTGGCTTGTCCTCATCAACTATTTTCATAAACATTCACTAATATATTAAAATATGAAATTATTAAATTATTCTTCAAAGTTATAAATGTATCTAATTTAAATGTACATACCTCTATATGGAATTAGCGCATATTGGTCTATATCTGTCTTCATGTAGAGTTAAATGTCATTATATAAAGACCCAGTCTGTTCTGGAGAAAAACTTCGTTATATATCAAATATCGTTTCAATCAAGGATAACTTTAAAGAGGCATAATATATGCAAATAGTAATAATTTCGAATTGGTACTTATAGGTTACTGCTTTTGTATGGAAAATATGAACGAATGTTTCTGAGTTATAATGCATTACGTTAGGGGTATAGTATACCTCAGAAAAAATGAGTTCATATTTTCCTGCAGAAATGTAGTAATGTTTTTAATATATACTCATATTGCTTTTCTACCGAAGGCTGAATAATAAAAAGAACAAACCACTAGAAGCGAAACAACTGAATGTCTGCTAAATTGGAAAGTATATACTCGATCGTAGTTCAACAAATACAAAATAACAATATTCATTTACATATATCACCGCCCAGCGACCTTTGAACTTGATAGCTTATCGCTCGTTGAGTCATTCGTTTCGAAACGCAATCTCAGTTTTTGGTCTACCTAAAATTGAACATTAAAATCATATTGTGAACGACTGCGTTTTCGAATAACTTTTTCAGTGCGTCTAGAATGGAAGGATGTTTTTCTGCCGATTGAACTAATTTCCGCTTCTCTAGTTGTGATGGACTGGAGTTATTATATGGGTCAGTTCCATTTGATATACATCATGTGGTTGAAGAAGCTGCCATTGAAGCGAGCTGTACATGTGTTTATGTTAATCATTGACAATTATACAAATAGATAAGTGGGAAAAAAAATGAAATTCGTTTAATTTAAATTCTCAAGAGGACGAAGTGTTCATTGTTTTGAATTAGGGAATATCAAATACATGTCCTTTTGGAGTGCAGTAAATTCTGCTTTGGAATGTGATTTCTGTTGCGACTCAATTATATGCTTCTTCGTCATTTTGGCTTCTTGTCCGTGGGGCTTTCTGCTTTTTTCCTACAAAATTCAGCATCTTCAGTTGCCTTTGTTTATAATTTAGTTCTTGCACTGACTTGTAAAATGGGATGTCTCTGAGAGAAATGGGATAGTCTTGGACTTGTAAAATGGGAAATGGACTTGTTTCTGAGAGAAATGGGATAGTATTTGGTCCTAAGATGCATTTCAAAGCTATTTTGTAAAGACTCTAGAGAGCACAGCTCAAGGCCTGAACCATTTGAATTGCGAATCATTATGAACTTTTTGCTAAATAAGTGTTTAAATGATGAGAAAGATATTTTCACTACTGCATAACTCACGTTTGTTGTCATAAAGCCATCGCTGTACATGATATTACGGATATCACGTTTATTTGTTTGCTGGTTGAATGTTTCTTCTGTGACTCCGTTAAGTCATCCACATCGTCAGCTTTTTCATGCAAATGGTTCATTGTGATTGCTTAGTTCATCCAAAGACAAATCTAATAAATCAAAAGCTCTGGTGTCTTCTACATGAACGTACATTGTTTACAATCAAGCATTGTTCCTGGCACACGATACTATTTCTACAAGTGTCGTCCTGTATGAGGCAACAAATTATGAATAAATACTGTATTATTCTGACAATGTGAAGGTAATGAGTATATAATAAATGTAGATATTGTATGCCTTCTAAAGTGCTTTTAATTTAATCATAAGGATGCTATAACCTTTTCTGAAATATCTTTGTCATTATTCAAATAAAACACTAATCGAATTTAGAGACAATTTCGTCAGATTTTATACTTCGTGAATTGTTTTTCGTGAAGCACCTTTATTAAGGTCAGGGACAGAAGAATTTATAAGCATTTCCTAATTGACTGTTTCTATGAGTATCAATCATTATTTTCCTAAGATAATTAAAAAAAAGATTAAAAAATGCTTAATATTAGAGTAATAACAACCAGTGATAATTCACTCTTTTATTCTGGACAAATAATATCACCTTAATGGAAATATATTTCACGTGTTTGTAACATTTATATAAGTTTACAACGGAATTTATTTCTTTGAATTACTGAGTGATACTCTCAACCCGGATGTATTCAGTGTAAGAAAGTAATGTCTAGAAACCTTGTATCTTTAACTCTAACTTGCAATTTACTATTTTGATATTTTACGTACTTTGATGACTTTCTTTTGATTAATTGATATATATGTGACTCTTGTGATACTAGAGACCACGGATTATTAAATTCAAAATAACCATAATTAATCTCTCAAATTTTTTAAATTACTCTTGTCTTAATACTTGAAAATGTGGTCAAGGGTTTTGCTGAAAAAGATAAATGGTTGAAACGTGGATGGATGATTATATACTGGTCTTTTGTGGCTTATATATGCTTTTATTTACGACCTCATTATTGTAACTTTGTGGTATAAGACGTTTGAAGAAATGACAGATGCGTCTGGGTTTGGTGTTCTAACGTTGTTGGAAAAAGTTTGAAAATGTCCTCTTTGGATTTGGCATAAACTATCCAAAATTGCTGTATACGTTTTTTTTTTGGTTGTAAAAACAATCTTGTGGAAATGGTGGTCGAGCTGTTTTAAAATTTGTTTTAATAAAGGGTCTAGATTCTTTTTAATTTTGACAATGTTGGTATGGGTTTTTGAAAATGCGGACGATGTTTCTAGTACATATAATAAGAATTTTAGGGGTCAAATGGCGGATGATCACATGCCGATTCTCTAGGTTACCTGAAAATTCAAATTGTAGTATCCGTACATGCAGATTTTATTATAATTTTGGATAAAGGGGTTACATTCAGTTTGTACACGATCTAGCTTCTGATATAGTTTAGAAAAACAGCAATGTGGTCTGTAAGATTTTTATTGACACAAACCAGTTTGTTCTTGTGCAGACATGCAGTAATTATATAGTGACATTGATGTCTGGGAACTGTAAGGTAGCAAACACATGTGAACATCAACTACTTAGTCTAGACGATTTACAACATTGTAGCCACTACATCTGAGATAGAAATATACTTTCTTTACGAAAAAAAATAAAATAAAAAGAAGAAAGAACAAATATCAGAAACGAGGATCATATACGAACAGAATAGACAGGGTCGTTATTGCAGCGTGTGACTAGAAGTGTGATTTCAGTTTGAATCACTATCAATTGTTTTTTTGTTTTTTTTTTAAACTTAATTCTGAGCGTTAATCATGTTCATTTAATCATAGTTAAAGTTACTAATACATCCGCTGAACAAATCACATCAGTAAATCACATCGAAGATACTAAATAGCTTAATGGGAAGAGAAAGTCAC
>JAECUM010039293.1:0-36548 GCA_016617855.1 Megalonaias nervosa
AAGCTTGATCATGCAGGCATTTTGCATGAATAACACGAGCAGGTTAAACCATCTGAGGTACTCCTGTAACATTAATCTGCTTCCCTGACCCACACCACTGAATCTAATATGAAACCCAAATCCAGATAAAAAAATTGGACAAGCTAATATCCTGTTTGGCAGCAATAGTTGCATTTTCATATTTTTGCTCGCATTCCATAAGTCCATAATTTAAGAGTCATTTCAGTAAGACTTACAGTAAAATTGTAAGTGTTAGCAAGTCTATATTATGGGTCAAAAACAGTTGCATTGGTCACAGGAGAAGCAACATTCATCAAATGTAAGATTTAAATTTCAGTCTTCACCCAGGATGCAATAACAATAATAATAATAATAATAATATTAATTGCATTTTTCTTATGCAAGTGTATCAATTTAATTTGTAAAATAATAATAATAATAATAATAAAAAACAATGATGATGATGATGATGATGACAACATTTAAAGCAAATTATGTTCATTTCAGGTTCAAAGACTATTTGCTTGCTCTGATGATTGAGGAGGAGGTGGAACTTCTTGGTGGCCTTAATGCTTTCCCTGATGATGTTCTGTCAAAATTCTGTGTGGCCACCTGGACACTTGCTTATCAGTGTCTGCAAGAGAAAAAGAGACAAAGATATTAATTAAGTATCCATTCACCTGTAGATGAAGTGTTTAAGCCTAATTTGTGTTAAAATGCATCCCCACCCATTTGCTGTGCATAAAACAATATAATTATTTTTAAACCATTTAATATTTTGATGGAATTAATTATAGGTGTATAATTGACTGTTTCTCTTTCCTTATGTTTGTACATCATGGTGCAAGATATTAACTTGATGGCAGATTTAACAAGGAAAGTTAGCTGAGTACATTTATAAATACAGTAAAGGACATGTTCTTATTTTTTCCTATTCTTCAAGGTTACATCATTTGGTATAACTTGAATGTAATTTTCAAAGGTAACCAATAGCAACTGTTTTATTTAATGTAGGCATGCAGCCTAATGAAAAGTGCCGATATTTTGCTAGTTTCTTTTCTAGTTGGGATTTTGGTGTACAAAGAATATTTTATATTTTATCTAATGATCTATAAAAGTTGTAAAATGTTGACATTGGTATTTTTTCTTTAAAAATTTTTTGTTTCAATTTTCACTTGGTTTTCTAGATGATATGCAATACGTGTAAATATATAGATATGTGCTAAATGCCAAAAATATATTTTTACATGACATATTTTAATTCAGATTGTTTGTTCAGAAACGTATAAATATGTAAAGGCAAAAAATGCAATGTGATTGTATTATTATATATTATCTGTATATTTGCCATGACTTTACAGATGTCATCATTTAACACCTGGACCACATTTTAAACCAAAAACAAATAAAGTGAAAGATTATGAGCATCCTTTAAATATGGAAGAAAGTTTATATTCTAATATCCTGTAATTTAAATGTAAGCTTATTTAACATATCTATAAAATTTATATGGGTGTAGTGGAAAATAAATATGAAGCTGGTGTGCAAAGGGACACCAGACATGACAGAAAGGAGAAACCAAGTATTTTGCCACAGAAATCTTATTTTGAAAGTATTGAAACAAATAAGGTATAGTAAGAAGGACTGGGAGTGATGTCCATACGCAAGGCATGGTTAAAAATGTCCCCTTGTTTGGATAAAATGGAAATTATCAACATTATCCCTGTTTAATTAGACACTTATATAGGTACCTACCTGGTCAGTCTAATTAAACCCAATGGTTCATAAATTAGGAGAAATGTTACAATGTGGTTGAGAATTATCATGACTGGGGCAAAAGCTGGGAAATAGTATTAATGTTTATATTGTAAATATTCTTGTGTAGAAAATAAAAAGAAACAATAACAATATCATTTATAACTTTCTTGTTCAAAAAATGTATCCAGATAATTATTAAAAATTCTTGATTAACCAGCATGTTAGAAAGAGACTGAATCTTCATTTGTTTTTTTCAAAATTAAAAATGTGTAAATTGTCACTGTAAAGTTAAATGCATCAATAATTTCTTGTAATGAAAACAAAAAGTAAAGCTTGAAAGTACATTGAATTAATGAGCTTTCTGTATAATTGAATGTGTTTAATTACTGTCAGTTTATTAAATTTGATCTGAAATTTGCTTGGAAATGGGATCTGTGTTCAGTAAGTTGTGTTTAAGAAAAAGGTTAACATGCTAGCCTAAAACCATATGAACGATTTGAGAAATAAGAAAAATACACTTGCCTGTTTAAATCCATTCATATATCCCATAAAACAACTTTTAAAAATCCAGTGCTATATCATTACAGAATATCTATTGTGGTCTCACCCTGGTTATGTATCTGCCAACATCTCAATTTTTCTTAAATGATATATTAAACAATTTTGAAAATAATGTGTGAATAAAAATAGATGTGTCATAAATACAAGACCAAATAAATGCTTTGTTCTGAGTCTGGGAAAGAGCTCGTTTGATAAGGTGTTGGAATATATGATGGCCTCAACATTAACCTTTACTAATGTACTGATTCACACTGTTTTTCACATTTTACATGTAAATTTTACCTTTTTTAATGCGTATCCAAATATTACATCTTACATAATTGATGTTAAGGTCAATGAACATCCTTCACTGTAAATTTACAGACCTATCTTGCAGTGTAATCTGCAGAAAGGCAGTCATCTCTCAGAGATGTTTTAATTAAGAGAAAGTTGTTTTTAAATATTACACAGGTTATGTTTTCTTGAAATGTGGTGAAGATCTTGGGTACTATAGCCATTTATGCAGTTGATTAATGATGTTTCAAAGTGAGAAGAGAGGTCTGACCTCAGTCAGGTTTGACCATATGTATAGCACAGTAAATGCATTCTTTTTGTTAATGACCATAAAACATTCCCTCCTTTTTCATGCAGATAAAAGTAATTTGCATTCTGGTTATATTTGGTGAAATTGATGTTGAGTTTATCAGAATGCTTATTATCTTTACAATGAATTAGTCGACACTGTTGAAAACTAATAATGTACAGACATAAAGTAATGAAACAGTTTCCTTTCCTGTCATCCAGCAATTTAATATTAGCTTACATGATATAATATTTAGTTATAACATTTACAATGTTGTAATTAACATATTTTGATCTCATTTCTATTTTTCGGGAAATAATTTCTCAATCATTATAGTATGATTGATGAAATATCTTTGTGAGTGGTATTTATAATTATCTGTCAACAGAGATCAAAATGAAATCCTGTCTATATGATGATTTGTTTCAAATGTTTGTTACATTGGCTTGCACAGTGAATATTTAAATTAAAACTTTTACATAAAAATTTCTGGTACATTAAGACCACCTCTAGGCAAAACTATTTTGTCACTTCCATTAGCATTCACAAAACAACTCTGCTTGAGAGCATGCTCAAAGTCAAATATTGCTTCTGTAATTAACAGTCCACGTCTGCTACCATGGTGTGTCTTTGGGCATGGCACTTTAATCCAGTAGCCTCAACATTAACAAAAAATGTCTGAAATTTTAATGAAACTACATATATATTTAACAGCATTCTCATTTTCAATAGAAATAAGCATTGGAAGGTTTATTATGTAAATTCCTTCTCTACTTCATAAGCATTCAAAATTACTTCTGTTTGACAGATAATTCAATCAGTATTTCATTATATTTTCTTTATTCAAGTGTTTTTTTTTTCTTTACATGCTTGTTTGGTTTGCACTTTTTAGTGGATTTTATTGCACACATAGAAACACATCGTGAATAATGTTATTTTATTTTTAAACTATATATTTTTTTTATTGACATGAATGTCTACTGCCAAAGAGTTATTGTATGTATTTAAATTCTCACACAAGGCTTTTTTTCTTGTCAGGAAATAATTCAGTGGAGGTTCAGTGTCGAGAAAGGATGGGTCTTTTTTTTCCCCTCAGAAAGTATACTAATTTAACTAATAATGAGGTCACAGCTCACCACTCCACTTGGATCAAGCACCACATGTAATGGTTTTAAATGCCTGCTTTAAACATGGCTACAGCAGACGTACAATTAGTCTGATATTTTTGCATGTCTAGCTCAGTATACACATGCTGTGAATCAAAATCTAAGAATATGCCAATGAAGGCTTTCAGGTGGCATGTTATTGAACATCACCATGTGAAATTTAATTTTCTTTTGAGAACCAAACTACTACACATTTAATACTAAAGGCTATGTTTGCCATGCACAAGTAGATTTTGTCTCATATGCTCAAGTATAGAAAGTTGTAAAAGGAAAGAATTAAGTTTTACAGTAGCAGGGTTGGCATCAGCATAAAAATTCTGTTAAAGTTTTCGGAAGTCAGATACACTGGTGATGACATATTACATGGGCAAGATACCACATTCTGTGCAATTCCTTTCATAATGTGGCATTGATTTTGAGTAAAATTGTCATGTCTTTAATGATGTAGAATTTTTTTTAGGTCTTAATTGCACCTATTTATTTGGTATCCAGTTGTGCATGCGTGATAAATTAATGTTAATTATGCTTAAATAAATCATTTTCACTAATATTCTCTTTTATCTTTGGTCTTGGGCAATGATCAGTAATGTATTGTTATGAATCTATGGTCTTAAACTATGTAACAGAAAAGAAACAAAACCAAGCAAGTTTAGTAAAATCAGCAAATAATTTATTTCCCATGAATACAAAGTGAAAATTCAAAAGACACAGTATTATCAAGTAAATCCCAAATAATCCTAAATGTCCTATCACAAGTCAAAAAGTATAGAATTTTCTGAATGAATTCCAGTAGTCCTGAATGTCCTGATGTACCAATGATGCAATCCAGAATGTTTTTTATTGCATTTACAATATTTCTCAGAGCCCCAGATGAGCAACGTATTTTCATACATACACAATTAAAATAATGGAAAACCCAATTAAAATAAAAATGGGGAGTACCGAAAGCAAATAGAATACCACTGAAGCAATTATTGAAAAAACATATCATTTGTTTTCCATTCTCACATTTTCGTCTTCCTCCATTTTATGTAAACAACAGATCGGTTCTAGTTTTGCTCTTTCACCACACATCACTGTAGAACTGATATTATTTCATAAACCAGTCAAACTTTATATGTCACTACCCTACAAGGCTTTATACTTTCAAGCATTTAAGTGCCATTGACAATTTTGACCCACAAAATGATGTCAAAAGGATGCAAAAAGGTGAAAATTATATGGCAAAAAAAAAAATTGAGGGTTATTTAGGACATTCTAAATCATCAGATTCCATATTGATTTTTCATTTTGTTCATTAATTTCAAAGAAAAAGTTCTGAGCTAATACTTATGACCTGCAGGACAAAAGACCATAATGTAACAGTAGTTTCTTGCTACTTTTCAAGTAAAGTAATTTATTGGTAACCACCATACAATCATCATGACAAGTGGATTTTCAGTGTTCTTAATTATTGGCACCCACTTCACAATCATCTCAATGCAGATTTTCTAAGTTCTTAAGATAGAAAAGAAAAGAATTTCTGACATTTTAATTTCTTTACAGCCATGATCAAAGATAATGCACAGAACCATTAATACATTATAATGTGCAGTACTTGGTCACATTCCCTTTATCGTTAACATAAAAGTGAGAAGCACTGGTACATAATGATAAAAAAAATATAATAAACTGAATAACATTTAAAACTAAAAGCCACAATAACATGATCTGCATGCATTCAATTAAATCAGGTACATTATTAAAAATAAAAATAGATAAAGGGCCAATGATTCCAATTCTAATAATTTTTACTGTATTAATAATGCCATTGCTTGTGGAAAAAAGTACGAAAGAAATAAAAACAAGAGTATTCCTGTGTTTCAAAATTTAAAAAAGAACACTTAGGACATTTAATTTTTACACCCATATACAAGATACATAGGCTGGAACATGGACAATAATGCTTACTTGTCCCAGGCTGGAATGAGATGGATATATTTTAGCAATTCATGGTAAAAACAGTTAAATATGTAGTGTAATGTTAGAGAGGGCAGAATCAAATAAATGAACAGAATAAACAGTTACCAATATCAGGTTTCACATCAGCAACAAATGTGGAATAGGACATTTGTAAAAATATCAAACATCAAAGAAATTTCTAACCTGATTTTGATTAAAATTGGAATAAATGGGCTTAACTCTTTAAGATATTTGACAAGTTAGCTTCTTACATCCGACTGGGGAGTGTTACCACTCTTGAGGCCATATTTCTCATCTGATTTTTTAATCAAACTTGAATATTGGTTGATATCATCTAGTCTTTGGATGATTAAGAGAATGATTGTTGAAAATATTAATAAAGTTATCTTGCATCTGATTGTGTGAACTTGTAACAACTCTGGAGGTCAGATATTTCTGATCCTATTCCACTCAGACTTTGAATATAAACAAATATTATCCTGACCCTAAATATTCATGCATAATGACGTTATCCTGCACCTAACTGAGTAGGTTTGTTTTTTCTAATTTATTTTGAATAAACTTGGAATTAAGCTTATACATTATAATGAAGATATTAAATAAACCTGCAAAACAACAAACTAAAAGTTTCTCTCTCACTCTTTCTCACACAAACACACACAAAACAGATTCTTGCTGCATATTGTTTTTAAACTTTTAAATATTACTGGCATCTTTAAAATTAGAATGTAGTGAATTTCATAACAATACTCCTAAAAACTAGATTTCTTTACAAATCATATTTTGCTGAATGCCAGATGAATATTGGTTTCCATGATCTTAAGCTACATGTAATAGAGTAAATATTCAATGTAAAGTTTAATTCTCATATTCTGGAGACAAGCTTTTATTAGATTTGAACAGATGAAAATGTTTATTGTAAATTACTCCATTCCTTACAGTAAGCCTGTAAATTTTGTCAAACAACTTCACTCCAACAAAAATTCAAATACACACACTTTCTCATAATCTATGATTGATGGAAATAATTCCAGATGCATTAAGTGTCAATGTGATGATTTAAAAGCAGAAGTCGGTTCAATTTCACATTTGATTTTGCATTCCAAAACACATCTTCTAATAATATTGACAATAACTTTTCTTACCAAGGGTTACAGATTTAATGAATGCTTATCTTCCATATGACCCTCAAAGATAAAGGATGAACAAAAAATGTTAATTACTAAAAATTAAAATATCCTTATTTAATAAACAACAATAGATATTTTCTACTAAAAAAACCATGAAGAAAAACATACTTAAAATTTATTTATTCTATACATTAAGCATTATACTGGATGTAAAAATCTAATAATTAAAACAATACAAACTCCATTATTCATACACACATGCACAATCACACATCCATCTCAAAGATCATACACACTTGCTAACACACATTTAAGCAGAGTTTAACAGGAAATAAAGTTTATTTCAAACACTTTAAAACATCTACATAAACATCTCAAAATTACTAAACTTACCATCACACCAACAAACACAATAAGGGTGAATACTGTTTATTCATCCAACAAAACGAGTACTTTCAATTAGTTTTATTTATAGCTGAATCAGAATGTGCAAAATAACCTTCCATGACCCTCTAAGACTTTAAAGTGCATGTGACAGTTTCCCTATGCATCCAGTTTGTGTCACGATGATGAATGGAAAGTTTAATGTGAAATATGTAAATCTGTGTCATCATTAAAGTTTGTAAGATATATATATATATATCTATACCAGGTTTGACATTTGGATGAGTCCTGTAGACAATATAGTTAATAACTGTAACAAAGAAAGACTGCAAGCCCCAGAGAGTGAGAGAGAGAGAGAGAGAATAATACAAAATTTCACAATTTTTCCTGTGTAAACCCCTTGCATGAACATTGAAGTGGTGGTCAAGAACTATTGTATTGTGATAATAATAATAATAATAATAACAAGAACACAAATAATAATAGTGCAGCAAGAATTCTGGCATATTTGTTCACCCATTCCTCCATACATGTTTTAAGTCCACCAATGCCTATATGTCGATCTGGGAATGCGAGTCCCATATCAAAAATTGATTTTCTTATTCAGCATGTATAGATCTCCCGTTCTCTTATATATTTAGTTATCTAGTACTAATATTAGTACCCCCAACTTCCTGGCTCTTAATTATTGTGCTCTACTATCTAAATATGGCTAATCAGGTTTTATCATGCAGTGCAAGAAGCGCGAATCTTTCTTGCCTATACATGATGTATATTGATTATTAACTGATATCCAACTTCTCTTTTCCTTTCTTTGTAATGAACAAGTCAATAAGGGAGAGCTACCTAGGTCATGGTACAGTTTAGTTCGCATAGCACTTTCGGTTTCAGATGTTCAGACAGGAATTCCATGAAAAGTCAGGCGGGAATTCCATGACAATATCATATATTTGCTTATTCATTTTCTGTTAAACAACTTTTAACTTTCAGGCAAATGACCAATTTATGCTCCATGAAAACCACTGGAAGAAATACGATTTGGTGGGCTCAGGGTAATATCGGCACGAAACCAGCACGGCCCAAATGCTACTTTCGTTCGGTATGATTCATCCAGTTTCAGCCCACATGCATCTTATTAGGGATGTACTGTGCTGCTTTAACAAAAATGTTTTCACTGGAATAGTATATCTTTGATTGATAAAGCAGGAGTGGTTATAGTGACATATCAGCTAATTATATACACTGGTAAATTTAAAAAAAAGAAGCTAAACTGAAAACTTATTCTCAGTGAAATGGATTAGTAGTATGATAATAGAGATTTTGTACTTTTTGAAATACTGTACTGATTAGGTTAAAGGTTTCTAACCCCAACCATGACTTTGTCCTCATATCACGCACATATACTTACACGTCAATGCTACTACATGCACACCTGCTAAAGAGAAGTCATGTGGGGTAGAATCAACAACAAAACCTCTGTTATCATGCAAATCATAAGAGTGATGATCATGGAACCTACCATAAGTGCACTGGCAAATATGTAAACATTTACTTGACTTTTACTGCTTGTAAATCCACTGTCCCTCAGTTCCGAATCTGTGCTTGGAGTTGTCAGTGGTTATCCATTCCCCCTCACACGGTATCAAATTCAGCCATGGTGATTGTTTTGTTTTCAGCAGCCATCGAGTACAGAGTAGTAATGTTCTGTGGCACCTTAGTCAAGATTATTTTACTAGTGCTGCCAGTCATATCGGTTATTGTTAACATGGCTCCAACAACAATTCTGATTTGTGTACTTATAAGAGACTACATACTTGTGATTCCCACTACACCAAAGTCGACGATGGTTCCCACAATTCCCCAAAAAGCATATACGACCACACAGACACATTTGTATTTCACGGGTACCATGGTTCTCTTGACAATTTCATCTCGCTGTTGCTGTTCTGCTTTATTTTGTCGCATCGGTAACATTGAGGGTATATCATAGTTCTTTTTATTGATATTGTTATCATGGAGATAATTACTCAATAGGCTGATCTTACTGGGGTTCAGTACGTGTACACACTTCCAACAAAGCATTTTTCTTCACCTGACAACCGTCATACAATCATGGAAAATATTTTTGGAGGGATATATGTTTCCAGATTGTCAGTGGCATCACTAGGGTTGGTGTCACCCAGTGTGGTAACTCATGATGTCACCCCCATGGACCTTCTTCCTGCACAAAAGTTTAAAAAAATTTTATAAACAATTATGTGCGGTAACTCATGCTCTCACCCACATGGACCTCCAGTAGTAGATGAATATGATGATGCTGTCTCAGAAACACCCACCCACCTCCCAAGTTTGACGTACATGTAGAGGTGCTATGGACCATATTGTACGTACCAAGGATGAAATACACACGTTTTAATTCAATCAAATCAGCCTCAAGATATACTGGGATAATAAGCAATTGTATCAGGACCCCCAACCCCTCCAAAACTTTCTATGTTAACATTTTGTCAAAAATATGTTAAAAAAATATTTTCACTTACCTGTCCACGTGTAAATCCGCTTGCAGAATGGCCACAAAGAAAATTCTGACTGCCTTTTATAACGTTATTCTGGAAAAATCCATTGGAAATTACCTATCTTTAACCTGATTCCAGAACATTCTGGAGTAGGCGTTATTTTGGGAAAATCCATTGCAAATTACCTATCTTTAACCTGATTCCAGAACATTCTGGAGTAGGTGTTATTCTGAAAAATCTATTGGAAATTCCCTATCTTTTAACTTACAAAGTTCCAGAAAATCACATGATTTAGTTATTATGGAAATTTCGTTGGAAATTCCGTGTGGGCACTATGACGGCAGTCAGAATTTTCGTTCGTGATCATTTTGCAAGAGAATTTACACGTGGACAGGTAAGTGTGAAAACATTTTTCTAACAAAATATATATTTTCAGAGAATGGGGAGTAGGATATGAAAGGGGGTTGTGAGACCCTTCTATCTGTTTCCATAGATCAAACATTTTAAGCCTTCTATCGTGAAAAAAAAAAATGGTGAACAGGTAAGTGAAAACATTGTTTGAGATTATTTTATTTTATACCCTACCATCACTATACTTTTTTGGATAATCTTTTTCATACCTGCTGACTCTCATTGGTAGGATATCTGTTAACATACTGTCAATAATACGAAACTCACGTATTGAATCGTCCATATCATATTTTACACCTCGCAAATAAGATCGTATTTGATCAAGTAATTTTATGTAAGTTATACTTGCTGTTTTACAAGAATTTTTTTTTGTTTAAAGTTTAGGTTCAATTTTTTTTTACAAGTGTTGAAAGAGAGACACCGACACCAGATATTATTAACAAAAACTGATTTAATAATGCTCCACTTGAGATTATACCAGAGCTAGTCATTAACAATGGCAAATATGATATTACTCGAAGTATTCTACGGTAGTATTTATAACATTCTTTTACACACCAGAGGTTTTTATGATAAAATTTGTAATATTGTACTAGCGCTTCAACATCCTGTTTTGGAATTTCCTCTGAAATGTGATTGAAATCGATGATATGTTTTTTCATTATACAATATTTTATACAAAAACAAAAGTTCTGGCACCAGCAATTGAATCAAGAAACTCACGAAATTTATTATTATTAGGATCAGCTATAAAAATTCTGTATTTGTCATAAACATCTGACGAAGTATCCTTATATCGTGCATCTGTTATCTTTAACCAATCGTATGAGTCAAAAGTATTTCCTACTTCACGTTCATACAAATCTCTTTCATTCACCAAATTATTGTAATCGCTTTCTGTTTTATCAATATACCCTAACACCGAACTTATTTGATCTAACGTGAAATTTTTGATAACAAGATGTTGTCTGATAATTGCATATGCGACTATAAAATTTGCTAGCATTAATTTTTTGAGTGATTTTAGTTCAATTGTTAGCAGACCAATAGCAAAAGCTACTTTTAACATTAATTTTTCATATGGTTTTGTGAGTATTTTCTCGATTTCATTGTAATAATTTCGTAATAACAATTGTTTAGAGCGCTGGATTGATGGAAATGGAATATCATCTTCTTCATTTATGTCGTAATAAGAATCAATTTTTACTTCCAAATTTGTTTGATCGACTTTATCAAAAAACTTTTCTCGCTCAATATCATTAAGATCACTAATTTCATCGTCAAAATCTTTGATTATTTTTAGAGACTTATCAACAATAATCGGCTCAAATTCTGGGTCTTTTTTACGTATCATTGGCAAAATTGCATTTGAGTACGCTTTAATAAGTAATTCCATGTCTGGTGTCATAGTAACGATTTTAATTAAGGTTTCTTTGTCGTGGTAGTACATGCCGAGATGCTTAAAAATGTTTCGTTTTGAAACACTACTATATAACTTCCTGCTTCTTTTTATCCCTATTATCCTAGATTCTGATAGTTTGTCGAGATGATCATAGATATCGTTCATTTCTTTTTCCACCTGCGCTACTCGTGTGTTTAATAATCCTGATATCATTATCAAATTTATATTTCCAGAATCAAGCTCGAGCAATATTTTTTTAACAGGATTTCAACTTGTTTTTGTTCTTCCAGACAATCATCAGGATGACAGTATCCGCTTATATCAAAGTTTTCTAATGCTTCTCTCAGTTGTGGTCTTCTCATAGCTCATAGCTCATAGCTCATAAAGTTGCACCAATTGCACATGACGCATCAAAAGCTTTTGCAACTGGAGCTGCATCTGCAGCTGGAACTGCTGTTTGACAAAAAATAGCTGATAAAATAAAAGGCGTACCGCAAAGCGGTGTACCGACAATCAAACAAGCTATTTCAGAAATCGCACCAACAAAAGAAACTCGACGCGCAATGACAAAAAAACTTTTATCACCGAAAGGAGAACATATTAAAAAAAAAAAAATAATATCTAAAGCAACAGCGCCACAATAATTTTATATAACCTAATAAATAAAAAAATGTCTGTTAAAAATTATCTCGATTTAGAAGAAACTTATGACACAGACGACACGGTAACAGAATTTGAATATGTTGAATATCTCGATGAAAATTCTAACGAACCTAATAAGGCTGGCATCAGAACATTTAATACTCGAGACGATGACGTATTTCTACTGCCTCATAAAGCAATGTTAGAAGTTCGTGGCCAGATTATGACAGTAGCTGTTCCACCTGTCGCAGTTGCAGCTGAAATAGAAGTAGCTCTTGTAAATAATGGCTGGTGTTTATTTAAAAGTACCAGATATCAGCTGGCCAATCAAACTGTTGAAGATATTTCAAGTCACTTACAAGTTGCAAGTACAATCTTAAATACTATTTCGTTTTCCGATGATTACTCCAAATCAACTGCAACTAATATGATGTGGTTTAAAGATACTGGAGCTGGAGCAGCTGCACCTGGTTAGTTTTTCCTGAGGAGAACTTTTCCACATGGAGCTGATGCTGCTTCAGATGTTGTAATTGTAAGAGGTTTTCTTATTGCTAATGCTGTCAGTTTTGGTATAACACCACCAGATGCAGCTGCTAACACAGACGCTGTAAGAGCCTCACTTATTGCTGCTTGCAATAATCTTAGTATAGCCGCACCAGATCCAGCTGCGGACGGCGTTGCAATGGTAAATTTTGTTAATAATTTAGTTACTATAAGAAATATACATTATAATGAGGGTTATGTTAAGAGAAAGGCACTTGCAGCAGTATCACGTCAAATTACAATGATGCTGCCACTAAGTACAATATTTGGTTTTTGCTGGGACTATAATAAAGTATTTCGTGGAGTTAAACATACGCTTATTTTAGATCGATCAGAACAAAACGACTGCCTGTTTAGGTCAAGTGGGGCTGATGTACAGTTTATTATAAACAAACTTGCGCTGTGGATGCCCCGAATAACGCCGACAGTTTCGAAATCGCTCGAATTAGATGATATTCTTAAAAACCGCACAAAGAAGATTTATTTTCAGCAACATAAAATATATCAAATAGCAGTTCCAAATACCACAGACTACACATGGCGAGTCACAACAACGTCGACTGAACAAAAGCCACGGCAATTATTTGTTGTATTTCAGCGGCAAGCGCGACGTGGTAACCAACAACAAAATAATGCAATATTTGATAATGCTGATGTTAGACGAATATATGCTAGAATAAATTCAAAGCAATATCCGGAGCGAGCGACAGAATGTAATTTTGCAGATGACGCTAATAAAAATATTACTCGACCTTACATGTACCTGCTCGACTCAGTGCAAAAATATTAAGATGTTGGAGACGGATCTCAGATATCAGTAGAGGAATTTCGTACACTTTATCCGATATCTTATTTTGATGTTAGTAAACAAAATGAAAGAGATGTAATTTCAACTGCTGATATTGAAATTACTTGGACATAAGGAGCAGTTCCAGTGGTGCAGCTGTACGTGTACGCGTTAGTGATCAGCGACAGAACTATTACGATTGACTTTATCGAAGGTAAATTGTCGGTACAAGTTTAATTTGTAACTTTAATATAAGATGACAAAATATATTGTAAAAGAAATATATTTGACTGATGGTCAAGTTAAAAAAATTAGCAGCTGCTGTTGCAAAGAAGAAGCAGGTTTCATTAAAGGTCGACCCTAACGCAGGTGTTCTGAGTACTTTAACAAAATTAACGTTAACCAAAAAACAAGTAAATAAGTATAACCGCGGCAAACTTTTTGTTTTAAATTTAAGTGCTGCACAAATAACAGCAATGGTAAACGACATCGTCGTTGAAGGTGGTTTCTTCGGTCCGGCACTATCTGTAATGGCCAGAACATTAATACCAAAACTTTTGCCGGTGTTAGGTACATTAGGATTAGCAGCAGCGTCTGGAGCAGTATCTGTCGCAACGAAAAAGGCAGTTGAAGGTCATGGAATAAAGGAAATTTTTGTCTAAAGATAAATATAATGCCTAATGCAAAGCATCGACGAAAAACAGCAAAAAGAAGACAACGACGAAAAAAAGACACGACTGAGGCGAAAAGGTGGATTTATTCCAATAGCTCCATTACTAGCAGGATTAGCGGGAAGTCTATTGCCAAATCTGTTAGGAATAGGACGAAGACTAATGTTGCCAGGAACAAGGAGATGAAATCTCAGCCGACAAAGACGCTGGGTTCGTGTGTGATAAATATACAAGATTTTAATGACGGATCTGGTACACATTGGGTAGCTGTTTCTGATAACAATTATTTTGACTCGTTCGGAATTCCACCAAGTGACGCAATAAAAAAAATATATGAGTAGAATTCAAAAGACAAAGTCTCCAGAGACAAAGTCTCTAGAGACGAAGTCTCTTGCGAAAATAATAAATTATTCGTCTAATCAAATTCAACCAGTTGGAACTTCTGCTTGTGGATACTATTGCGTAATGTTCATTAAACAGATACATTTCCCAGTAACCTCAAGCGATTTAAGAAATACCCAAAATAAACCCTTGCTGAGATATAACAGTGGCGACTCAGGTAACCCATCGCATTTGACAGCATCTTAAAAAAAAACGATTGGGACATTTTCTGCAACTTGGACTGTTATTTATTTGGTTGTTGGACAAGATAAGTCTGGAATGTTTATTGCTGATCTGGCATTTAAATCCATGAAGATCTTTGATGGTGGACTCATTGCCGCCCACAGAAAAGAAAAATTTAAAACTGACAAAGCCTGTCTATGTTGGCGCGTTAGTGCTGGCCTAGTCGAAGCTACTCATGTACTAGTTTTATTTCGACAAAATAAAACCTTTTTACCTGGACGGTGTCAATATGCTTTATAACGACACCAATTCTTTGTTGATGATATTTATTCGCATATTGCATCAGACACATTCGCGAACAAATCTGACAGCATCGAGTATCCTAAAGAACACCCGTTGTTTAGTAAGACCAACAACATGGCTGTACGAAAATTTAAAGATGAATGCTCGGGTAAACCTATCGGGGAATATGTGAACAACTCCCCAAAATTTTCATAATTATGGTTGGACCATGAGTGCTAACGCTGAAGAACGGCATCGCCGGAAAGAACATCAAAAAGGCAAAGGGAGTTTTTCCGCGGGTTATTGTGCACAATAAAATCTTAGATATGAGATGTATGTGGTATGTCATCCAGATTCACGTCAATTCACTCATCCAGCAAAATGATTCGGTCTCTGAAACAACGCATATAATTAAACCGATCTGCCAAGGCGAGTTTGTCACCGCTTGATACCAAATGATGGGCATTCTCCGACAGAATTACCAGTTATGCGTACGGACTCCATGTGATTGAGTATTAATGCATTAAAACAGACTTTGGTGGCAGTTCCGTATTTCCAGGAACGACTTGCACTTCCTCTCCCACAAATGCTCTGCTAGGAGGTTTCACCTCCCGTCGTCGCGTTATCCATGTATAGACCGCAGGCGCCAAATGTTAGAAAGTTTGATGTCGTGGAAGGTCAGTTCGGTCTGAAATTGTAAATGCATCGATGGATCATACTGGGACAGTTGTGCGACATTGCACGCCTTCTAACTCCCCTGGTACCTACGGGTACCGGAAAAAATTATTTCTGAGCATTTGTAATGGCGGCGGTTTTTGAATTTTTCTTCTAACTAACGCTGACAGTTTTCCGCCGAATCGAATCAACGGGTTTTAATCCAATTACTCGTGCGATTTCAATATTTAGTGCCGCTATGACAAATGGAGGTCGTGTTACCCACACGTGAGATCGGATTCGAGATCACGCGAACGGTTCTTGCGTGTAATGACGTCCGAATAATCGTGCGGCAAACGTAAGGTTAAATCGTTCCACGAGATCGTCTTCACGATGCATATAACATGTCCAACTCGAACTCGCAACAGATGTTTTGTTAACAGAGCAGCAACAGATCCATGAAATTCCTGACCTCGATCGACTTGCAATGGACATGTTCACGGTCCGCGTACATTAACATTTACATCGCTGATAAATCCCACGCGCGAAGCCATAGAACAGATGAAGGAAATCGCGGATCCGATTAAAACATGACAAGAACCGGATCCGCTTCTCAAGACAGTCCAAATCCTTGAATGTTTGCCAAGGACGCCTTGTCGCTAGAACTGACCACCGCATAGACACTTAGAAATTTTCCAATAACACAACCACCACTGTATACGTCAGTTATGAGATAAAGCCTCAATTCTTTTCTGAAGCCGCTCGCGACTGGATTCATACGAATCCTCTTAATGCCATTACTAGCTTTCATCTGGCAAAATAATATATTGAGACACCAGCAAAGCGAAATCCTAAACGTATAATTGATGAAAGTGTCGCTTTGGTATATAAAGAGTTTAGGGGGAAAGCACGAATTATGGCTGATTATAAAGCATCGAATCTTTTTGAATGTACGCATGACGAATTTTATTTAGGAAGCAACGACAAAGGTGTTGCATTATGGAAAAATGTTATGAGAAACTATTACAAACGAAACATTATCTTATCTCGTCCATCTATGGAATGCCGTCTCTTCGCCCCTCTATTCCCACGACTCGATACGATTTTTCACGCACACACACACACACACACACACACACTATATATATATATATATATATATATATAGTGTGTGTGTGTGTGTGTGTGTGTGTGTGTGTGTGTGTGTGTGTGTGTGTGTGTGTGTGTGTGTTTGACTTTTGTCCTTGTTTGAGGGTTGTGGATAAAGTTTTTGCATACCTGGCTTTTATGTGTTGTTATTTTTGGGGGAAATTTTGTTACTTCCTTATGTAAATATAATGTTTTTCCTAGTTTTTCTTGTACTGTATGTCAGTGTACCGTGTCCGCGGATTTCTTGGGCTTTTTTGTAGGCGTGTCTACCTCAGTAGTATATGGGGGCGATATACGGACAATGGGAATTAGCATTACGGGACCCCAAATATCGAATATACGGACAAGATTTATACGGACAAATGGAACACCCTGGGGGGATATACGGACAATGGGAATTTTGTATAGCGACTAGCACACCCTGGGCCTGTATACGGACAATGGGAATTTTGTATAGGAACAATAGGAATGGAACAGGTAGGGTGACGTTACGGTACTGGACACTTGCAACAATGTAGCAAGTACCGTGACGTCATGCCACCTGTTTCATTTCTATACAAAGTTTTATGCATTCGCGTTCAGTGGATAGTTTTACATATTTTTAGGCAAGAAAGAATAAATCTTTTCGAGGCAGTGGAGTGGCCCTGAAGAGGGCCTTTGGTTTTTTCTTCTATTGTCTCCAGTTCTTTCACCAGCTTCTTAATTTTCCAATGATTCCTTTCTTCTTCTTTTTCTTTACTTCGTCTGGAATCCAGTCTGGATGTCCCATGTCTCTAAATTTTTTCTGTATTTTCATCCATTTGATGTTCAGTCTTTCAAAGTCCTCTTTCTTTTTTTTGGTTTTCCTTCTCCTTTCTCTCTTTTGTCCAGGTTTCTTTGATTTTCATTACCTCGTCTTTCATTACGTTTTTCATCTTGTCTTCTGCTTTTTTTAATTGTTGTAAACCCCACTGGACAAAAGACCACTCTGACCAATTAAGTGTATCTTGCAAGAAGCTCCTCACTTGGATGACAAGATCAAGGGCTTCCTTCAATGTCCCCACTCTTACATACTTAGGCTTGATGAATCCTCTTAATTTTTCCACCTCCTCTGCTATCATTCCTGTCACCTGATCCCTGGCTACTTTCAGGCTAATGACTTGACTGGTAACAAAGTCTTGGCTGTCTGGATAGCTCCATTCTTTTTCAAGCCTTTCCACGTAGGCTGCATCCATCATCCAAACATAACTGTGTCTTAATTCATTAAACAAATTCGTTTTTTCTTGAAGGTGTTGACTAGTCAACGTGGGTAGCCAGACTAACGAGCGTTCCGCGTTATATACGTCAAGCACGGACGTGAACGAAAACATCCCTTACACTCACTTCACATATTATATACTATCCACACAAACGTACGCGAAGGCATAAAACATATATTTACTATCCACACAAGAGAACGTGAATGCATAAAAAAAAAACAATATCTACTATCCACATAAGCGGCCGCGAATGCATAAAACATATACACTATACTATCCACACAAACAAACGAGAACGCATAAAACACACCATATCTACTATCCACACAAACGTACTCGAATGCATAAAAAAACCCAATATCTACTATCCACACAAACGGACGAGAATGCATAAAGCATACACACTATACTATCCACACAAACAAACGAGAACGCATAAAATACACCATATCTACTATCCACACAAGCGTACGCGAATGCATAAAAAAAACAATATCTACTATCTACACAAACGTACGCGAATGCATAAACATACACACTATACTATCCACACAAACGAATGAGAACGCATAAACACACCATATATACTATGCACACCAACGAACGATAACGCATAAAACATACAAACTATACTATCCATACAAACGAATGATAACGCATGAAACACACCAAATATATTATCCACATCAACGAACGAGAACGCATAAAACACACCATATCTACTATCCACACCAACGTACGAGAATGCATAAAACACACATATATACTATCCACACAAACGAACGAGAATGCATAAAACACACATATATACTATCCACACAAACAAACGAGAATGCATAAAACACACATATATACTATCCACACCAACGAACAAGAACGCATAAAACATACACACTATACTATTCACACAAACGAACGAGAATGCATAAAACATACACACTATACTATCCAAACAAACGAATGAGAATGCTTAAAACACGCCATATTTACTATCCACACAAATGAACGAGAATGCATAAACATACACACTATACTATCCTCACAAACGAATGCGAACGCAAACAAACACAAAAACACACACACACACATCAGTAAAGAAGTGAGTGTTTATAGTCACACTACTTCACATTCACACAAATTGGCAAATTGAATAGTCTCTCTTTTCTAGAGATCTGGTTAGCCCTGAGAAGGGCTGTTATTTTAGAACTCCAAATGCACCTGGTTAATGATGACATCTCCCAGGGCTGGCACCACACACGCATCGCCGGCTCCAGTCCTTCTCCCAATTTATGCGTGTGGTTGGGAGCGCAGAGGGAGGTTGATTAGCTTCACTATCCCACTCCTCAGTTTGAGGGATAGTGATCACTTGTTCCCTCCTTCTTCTATTCCACACCCTGGGATGATGATAACTGACGCCGAGGCTCCCACTCTTGCTCCTGTCTTTCCAATTCCTCCAATGCCTCTTCCTCCCAGGTTTCTCTCTGGGGGACAGCGGCTCTTGGTACTGGTGGCAGAGGCTGTGGATGTCTTTGTTGTGGAAGTGGTGGCTGTGGAGACGTTGGTGTCCTCACCTCAGGCTTGACTTCACACAGAGGTCTTAGTATGAGGTGAGGCAGGATCCCTCGCTTCTTTTCCTTCTCCTCTTCTTTCTTCTTATGTTCATCCTCTTCTTCCAACTGGGCTGCTTCTGCAATGGTCTCTATAACCAGCTCATCCAGGATGCGCCTGGCATACTCCAGGTGCATTTGCAGCTCCAACAATTTGGCTATTCTGTTACTCATCTTCTTCCAAGTTGGCTTTATATCCCTGGAGCTCGGACGTGAAGGAAAACATTTCTTGACACCAAAACTTACCATCATATCAAACGCGCGGACCTAAAAGAGACACTGACGATGCCTTTTTTACTTACAAACACAGACATACATTATCTGACAAGACAGGGAAACGAAGAGCTTATAGACACACTTCTATTTTTTTTTAACATACAAACACACAAATTTGTTTTGGCAATTGAATTAGTATGTATTTTCGAGAGTATTGGGGTAGCCCTGACAAGGGCTGTTTTTTGTTGACGGGGAGTGATGACAATCTTTTCTTATTGTCTAAGATTGCGTCCCCGTCTGACGGCAGGCTTTCCTATACGATACGGCCTGCTTCTGCGGAAAGAGAAGGAGAACTCTTTGGTGTCCACACGGCAGTCGACAAAACCTCTGTCTGATTCTTGCTGCTGCTGCTGTTGCTGCTGCTGTTGTTGTTGCTGTTCTCTCTGCTTCTGAAGTCTGTACTTCTCTGTCCATTCTTCTTGTTCTTTTTTGATTTCCTCTCTGAAAACCTCTTCTACTAGCTCTTGGGTTATTGCTAATATCCTGACATTCTCTATCTCTTCAGGCTTCGGTATCACGTTTAGCCTGACACGATGTAAACTGACGTAAGCTTCGTTCTGCTTGGCTAGTCTAGAAGGCATCTTCATAGGTTGACGAGTCAACAGTGGATGGCCAGACTGGAGACCAACCTGCTTTATATGGTTCAAACGCGGACGCGATAGAAAACATCCTTACTTGGTTTTTGTTGAGTTGGAACGTTATTATAGCGAATGTCATGGTGAGGGATGGAGAGAAAGTGAAAGGGCATATATTCACAGTGTTTTCTGAAAACAAACGACAGACACATTTTTTTTCAAAACACAACATTTTTTATTCAACAAACAATCAACTACTAACAATTAACATTAACATCAAACAATAACTATTTTTGACAAGGTTGACAACGTTGTGAAATCATGTGAGGTTTCCACTGATGGAAGTGATGAGGCCATTGATGCACACTAAGTTTCCTAGCTAAAGACAAAATATATCCATAATGGTCACAAAACCATCGATCTACTTTCTCATCGTTTCTAGAAGAGTTACTATCAAAATAAGTCACTAAATGTTTTAAAGGATCTCCAAGACTACGTTGATGAAGAAAATACACACAATATTGTCCACACACCATGGAATCTGTGCCTTGTAATTTCACATTATTGTATCGTGTCGTCTGGGCATTTCTTCTCATAAAGTCAATGATGTCGTCTTCCAAAGGGGGTAATCCATACAAATCAAAATACTCCACACAATCCTCTTGAGAGAAGTAGACGGCAACCCAGTGAGTTCCTGGGAGATGACTTTCGTCCGTGTTTATGACATAATCTTGATGGTCTTGAGGTTTGCGATGAGTTAGTTCATCTTTAGCGCACACGACAGGATTCCAAGAAGCACTATACGAACTATTGTTCAAAAGGTAATAAAGTTCCCAGGTATCCATTTTTTCTTATTTTTTTTTTTTCACAGCTAATGATAAGTCATCAATTCAATTCTGATTTTTTGTTGGAAACGCTCTGTCAAGTAGCAGTTTCTTCGCTTCGTCTCCGCACTCTGGACTAAGAGAGATTCGATGCGATAGATCTCTAGAGTAGACAACGGTGGGCAGGAATGATCACGCAAGCCTTTAAACCACTCATGCAACACTGCTTCTTCCGAGATGAGACTCCAAGCGTCGTCCAGATACTCGTCCAATTTTTCTTCTTGACTCATCATCAAACATTTATCGTGTTGAATTTGACTGGGATGATCGTTTTGACATCCATAGCAATCTTTCTTACTCAATTCCGTAATTTTATTCGCCAGGTGTTTAGCAAAACAGGACACTAAATGTTGTTCTTGTTCTGGCCATCTGGACGTGACCACTACCTCGTCCTCTTTGTCTTGGTCTTGGGGTTCTGTTTTCACGCTATCCTCCCATTCCATTTTCAAAGATTCTCTACCGTTCAATGAGGGATAATTGTCTTCCATAGTTTCTAATAGTCTAGAATGACTTCTCTCAAACTCTTGATTTCTATGGTATTATCGAATTCGGCATAGAAGATGACGTTGACCGTCTTGGTGAGAGCTTCTGCAAACTGAAGTTCTACACGCAGTTGACCGGATTTTATAGGGTGGAAATGTCCCTCGTCGCTGCCTTGGTCTGGAGTGAAATCAAAGGCCCACAAAGTGTAACCTCCTACATAATCTTCGTACGAAATACCGTGACTGGTGTTGGTTACTAGCTGTCCGGTAGTTTCGTACAGGGACAAGTACGATCTCAAGTAATTCTTCTGGACAAAGTTAGGTTCGAAGGGTCTGGTACACAAGGTCTTGCCTTCGCAACTGACTTCGATCTTGGACACTGTAGTGCTTAAACTGGAAAGGATTTTGATCGTGGGCTCCGTTGAGGGCTGCATTACTGACGATACCAATGATTAAACGCTTGGGTAACTGTCCTTGGAACAGATGATCTTCGATCTTGGATCGGAGTCCAGCAGTAATGGTGGACGTTTTCACTTCTACACGTCGTATCGGATACTTGGCGGTCGTTCTGCTCAATGTGTGACTGATGTCGTTTTCCGCTTTAGGTAACACTTCTACGCGGCGCACGTAAAGTCTGGCTTCTTGGATGATGGTTTTGTACTCGTTGGCATGAGCCATCAAATGGAAAGCGACACTGCTGCGATTGAGTCTCAGACGAATATCCACTCTGTTGAACAAATACTTGTCTTCCAACCACATGTCCAAATGCAAGCGATCCATCAGTTCTAAACTACGTCCTTGCAGGATTTTCTTTCGACAGTCGTTAAAACCCACATCGCGAGGATTGTCATCGTCTGTCAGAGCTGTGTCGTTAAACATGTCTTCACTTGAGGTGTCAGGTTTCCATACCACGCAAGCATCCAAATGAGTGTTCTTGGCGTCTTTTCCGTACGTCAAGAGATTTTCCAGGTATGCTCGGTAAGCGTAAGTATCCATGCTACTACTGCCCAGTTTGTTATTCAAGTACAAATCCATTTCGCTGAACACGGAATGCATGAAATTGTTGACGGGAGCTATTCTGGCATCGGCTCCCGGATTGGTGTTGTCCGTTTTGATCACTTTCAGTTTCAGGTACAAGTAACTGCTATTCAGATCGAGATAATCTTCGGGCTGCCCTTAGATTTCAAACTCGATGGGAGCTGAATCCGTCAAAGAGGAGACGGGATGAAATTCGACCCATTGGGATTCTTGCATCGTCAACATGGTGGGTGGCATGGCAAATATATCCAGTTCCGACTTGGAACAAGCGCAAGACTCTCGATGCATCAATTCCTTTTTTTTTTAAATAATCAAAAACGTCTAACTCTCGGGTAGTTCTTCTTTTCTTAGTCTTTCTAGCTCTAGGGGCGTGAAGTCCTCTGAAGGGGTGTCTTCGTCGTCTTTTTCTGCCTTGTCCTTGCTGTGGCGCCAGGGAAGCAGGAATGCCTGACTCAGCATCGCCCAGGGCATTTATAGGAGTTTCTCGCCGGCCCAAAATGTCTTCACCTGTTTCAAGCAAGACATTTTTACTTGCTCTCAAGAAAGCTTCTTTTGGATTTTGTTTGTCAGTGATGACATTTTGGAGAAATTCTTTACCTTGCATCAACGCGGCATCTTTCAAGGCCTGCAATCCCCGTATCACCATTTGTTTCAAAACGGGAGCCACTGAACGAAAGGCTGATTTGAGCATATCTCTTAAACCATGTCCTCGCTGTCAAGCAACTCCTTGGTACACAGGATACATGACTGACAAAAGGTTAGAGTAATCGTTTTCGAAAATGGAGTTTCACTGTGACTTTCCCTTTGGTGAATGGAATATTTTGTTCCAAATCTCCTTTTATGGTAATGTTGACAGTGTCAAAATATCACTCACTGACGGGCAAATAGTGAGGATGTACACATTCGCGGTGAACGTGATAGGTGTTTCCACCTTCCTCGTCATCGTTCGTGGCAGAATCCACTTTGAAAGGAATGACACGCAGTAACGGTACGGAGGTGTGTCCCACCACGTTGTACTCCGCCACATCGGAGTACACAAAAATCAAATTCAGTCCTTGGTTCATTTTTACAGGAAATCTAAAATAATTCTGAAAATCTGAGTTACTGGTCACAGCTGGTATTTCATTTGCAATCTTGATCAACTTAGGGTCTCCACCCAAAATGTCAAGCAATTCAGGACAAAATGTAATGGCCAATACTTTGTCCTCTGAAAATTTCATCATTAGGCGACAAGCTATTTTGTGGTATTCGATCGTGACACTTTTTCTGGTTTTATCCAAGACTTTACCAAACACGTTATTGAACCTGACAGCAATAGCGTTCACCAATGTTGACCACTAAAACAATAGCCTGAGAGAATTTTCAACCGATAAGTGGTTCGTTTACTTTTGGGGTCTTGTGATTTCATAGAGTCAGCTACACTCCTCCGTTCATCCAAGTGTTGTTGCACTTGCTCGTCATGAACTTCTACCGTAAAAGTGTTTTGATTTTCGACGATGTTTTTGATTTGTGTAGGGTGAATCATTTCCACTAAAGCCACTTCCCAATGACCTTCGTGATCCAATTGGATGGCCTGAGGTAATTTGGGCGTGTAACAGCATAAGGTATTATTGGGAAACACCTCCATGGAACTGTCACTGGGTAACGTTAAGTAAAATTGGTTGTTCATAATTCCAGAGTTCTAGTGTCCGAGGAGTCGCTAAAAGTCAGAGGAGTGTCTAAAAGAGGATGGTTAGGGTGACTGTTGGATGGGGGACTAACGTTGGACGCAAGGATCCCGTTGTTGTTGTTCCCGTTAGAGGAATATTTCAGAGACGGATTGGGAAGAAGGTAACCAATGCAACTGCTGCGTAAAATGGTCCACAATTGTTTGTCTCCTTGTTGCAAACTCATATTGGCCATGGCAGTGTTGAAGGGCATGATGGTCACTTTTTTTATAGTCGATGAGCTTCGAAGCGGCGATCCAAGAGTAAAAACTGGGAGGATATCCTTTCCAACGTACTTTGACTTCTTTCACACGTTTTCTTCCCACTTTACGAGTTCTTTCATCGCGAATGTTTTCGATCTCGTACACGTCGTCTTCTTTTTTGGTCACACGTTGTAACTCGGACAAGTAAAACGTTCCTTTTAACACTTCCCGTTCATGTCTTCCAATTTATAGACGGAAGGATGACGACCACGCACACGATCGGTGACACGAAACAATTCGGTGGTCCAGTTGGGTAAGTAACCTTTGTCGAAAGTGCGTTTGGTTTTGCCAATGCGCACCCAATCTCCTTCTGCCAACACTCCACCTTTCTTGGGGGCCCCGAGTGGCCGAGTGGTCTAAAGCGCTCTCCGTTACGGATCACTGCCATCTCACCTCTGTCTGCGGACAGTCACCGTTGGGGACGTACCAAACAGGCGCTCGAAGACGGTCACTTCGTTGTCGGGAGTAACTTCTTGTGGGGGGGGCACGTCCGATGCTCCGATGGTAAGATTGGTTGTACGATTGGACGAGGTGTGGCAAGACGTCGATGTACTTGAGAGTGTGTTGATGTGTAAAATATTTCCACATGCGTTCTTTCAAGGTGCGTTGAAAACGTTCCACGATGCTGGCTTTGGTTTCAGGATTCTCGGTGGTGAAAAAATTAATGTCACGTTTCATTAATTCTTTTTGGAAAGCTTGGTTCAGAAATTCGGTGCCATTGTCAGTTTGCCATCGAAGAGGGTGACGCCCACTTTGTTTCAATACCAGTATGAGGGCTCGCACTAACTCACTGCTCGATTTGGAAGTCAATGGGACGACCCAAGCAAATTTGGAAAGGACGTCGATGACACAAAACAAATATTTGTAACCACGATTGTAGGTAGCCAAATGAGAGATATCGGCTAAATCGGCTTGCCATTGATGATCTATATCCTCCACTCGGGAGCGACTTCTGGAAAATTTTCGTCGAATGGGTTTGTGTAAGGTGTACGTGGCTTGTTCTTGTAACCATCGTTGCACTTAAGGTAAACGAACACTTTTCAGTCGAGTTTTGGCAGCACGATACAATTTCTGAACTTCTCCGTAACCTGCAGGATGGGATGGATCGTATTAAATGCTGGCTAACACCTTCTCCATTTTTTTAATAAGTGATCCACTCTTTGCTGATGCCCCTCTTTTCATCGTGTGGTATTTTCTTGGATTGTAATGCTTTACGTGTCCGACGAGCGATAGGTGACGAGGAGGAAGATGTCTGAACTGGGGTAATCAGTTCTTTTTCACTTCTGGTTTCCCTTCTTCCCTCTTCTCTTCTGAGGAAGATGGAGTAGCCATCATCTTTTTAATCCAACCAATTCTGGATGTAGGTGGTGTTGTCAACTTGCGTACTTTTTCTGGTGGAGTTTGAAGCTCTTCTTATTTTTCTGTCCTGATCACTGGGACTAGTGGTGGTGGAATTTCTGTCTTGACCACTGGACGTGGTAGTGGTGGTGTTAGTGAACTTTTTATCAAGGCCTTAAAATCATTCAGAGTGGGTACAGCTGTTTCGTCTAAAGCTTTCTGGTGAAAGAGTTGCAGTCGTTGAAACAATTGACTGTACCGTTGAGATTTTTCCGTTTCTGACAAATCGCTGCGATCCATCAATGATTGCAATTCGTGCTGTAACTGGGACATCTTGGTCAAATGAGGATTGGGAGGTAAATGCGGGGTCCGTTGTTCTTGCCAACGATGGTATTCCATCCATCGTTTGTAAGGCACTAAAGCCAGTTTTCGTCCTTCCATCGGATTTCAAGGATCACGTCTGAGACCTTTTGATTTCAGAGGTCCCTTTTATCTTCTTGGACCTTTTTATCTTCCTCCTACCAGGATGTTTCCCATCGTTCCCAATGGTCCTTTCAGCAAGGGTCCTCCTATTGTTCCCAATTTTTCCTTTCAGTAATATAGGCAAAAAGGGTAAAATTCCTCCGCGTTGCACCAACATCTTTTTCTTTTGACCAATGGGTATTTTCTTTTGGACCATTTGGCGAAGAATGTGTCGATGTTTGGCTAAGCATTCATTTTGGTGTTTAGACAAAGGAATTGTGCCTTTCAAGACATTCAGACAACATTCGCACACGGAATCGATGACGTCTTTGGAGGCAGTTTGAATGAGTTTTTTTCGCATGGGTGGAGGAGCTTTGGACAGGACGGAAAACATGTCCCAATGTTTGGCTAAACGAGGTGGCAGTCCTTTCCTTTTCTTTCCTTTGGGGGTAGAAGAGGAATGGTTTTTTGGGGGTCTCGGTTGGTTCTTTGGTTCCGTGGCACACAGCAAAAAATACACTAACGTCGATGACTTGTCACATGGTCTTTTATCCTTTTTTGGGGACTATCGCTTCGTCATAAAGGTGACGATGTGTTTTCCAAAATCGGCAAAAAATCCTCCTCTTTGGTGGCTCCTCTTTTTCTTTGGACGAGTGTGTCTTTTCTGGGGGTGATGTCTATGTTTGACTAAGCGTTTTTTCGGATGACGAAACGGTCTTTATCTTTTTCCTTTCTGGACAGGAGAACAACAGTGAGGAGACATCTTTGGTGCACAACATGCACTAAAGTCCATGGATTCACATGCATCATTTTATCTTATTTTTGGCTAGTGGTCATAGATTTAAATAGATTTAAGAGTGTTGATCATGTTTGGTAATAAAAGACTAGCCACCCATTCTCCTCTTTGGTGACTTCTTATTTTCTTTGAGCGAGTGTGTCTTTTCTGGGGATGACGTCGATGTTTGGCAATGCGTTTTATCGGATGACGAGACTGTCCTTTTCTTTTACCTTTTCCTTTTTGGACAGAAGATCGACGATGGTGACGGTGTGCACTTCTTGGTGGGGCCATCTTTGGGCGTTCAGGAGCACAACAACACTAAACCTATCGTTTGCCTCAGGTCTTTTTATACCGGAACGCGTCGCCACTGATTGTCTTTACGTCGTATCAACTTGATGACAGGCATCACACGTCGTGGAGGAGTTCGCAACGGACTAAATCGGGACAGTTCTTGCTTAGATAAATCCAGTAAACTCTGTGACACACCCGTTCTCTCTTGGACTTTGATTTTGGGGGCAGGTACTTTGTGAGCAGCGGCCATTGCCGCTGAAGAGGAAGAGGGTGTCACCGCTGGAGGAGAAGTTTTTGGAGACGCTCTCTTGCGGGTAGAAGCTGTTTTCTGTGGACTGTTCTTTTTCTTTTTCTGAGGCTGTGACCTGGTCTTGACACCGTTGCTCTTTTTCTTTTTCTTCTGGGTACCTTTGGGCGTGGTTTTTTTCTTGGGGACGACTTTGGGAGCATTAGGATCCCATTTTAAGAGGGAACGAATGATGACACCTCCAAGAGAACCGCTTCCTCCAGGTTTCAAAATGATTTGCTTTTTGGTTTGAGTGTCGATGCGAGGATCGGCTAGCTGCGTCAAGGCTACTTTGTTTCTCTCAAAAAAAACCAACGTTTGGTTTGATGTGGAATCTGAATGATGCCTTGCAGTAATTGACGTGCTGTCACCGTAAACCATCGTAAGACTTCTTTGAGACTAGCTTCTAAGACCCGAGCACGTATTTGTGGATTTTTTCGAGACTGATACCGTACAAGACACTAATCAATTTGATGGGAAGATGAGAGTGAAGGGACGTCATGTTGACGATGTGTGAGACAGAGCCAAAGTGACCGAGGTTTTTATAGACTTTTTTTGGTGATTGTGATTGTTCTTAAGTCGACGAAGGGGACGTGTACACGACAAGGCCCTCAGTCTTGGCACCAGTGGTGAGACAGATGGGTACGAAATCGCAAATAATCGGGATTGGTGGGTTTTAAATCCACGAGTAAATAAGTGTGTGGGGTTTGAGTGGCATCGTCGTACGCATGAGTCATCCAAGGCGTTCCTAACTGTTCGGCTAAGACTTGCACTTGCGATTTATCTCTAGGGCTTTTAAACAAGACCACGTAATGAGCACTGAGACTGATGGTACGTTGGGCTTTACTTTGTTGAAACAAATTTTGGGTGATGTAAATGACACTGGCATTACGATGATGCCCTTTGCGCGTAAACCACAGTTTAATTTCTTCTTCGTCTTCTCCTAACATGTCGTCAAAAATAACCAAATGAGTTTGACTAGGGTCAGACACGATCCCGTCGTCTTCGCCAGGAATGCCTTCCACAAAGACGAAGGAATCGCCTTGACTTTCTCGGAGAAGGCTGTACGCCGATTACCACTCTTTGTAACACCACACGATTCGTTGAGGTGGACTATCGATCAAATGATGTTTATGTTCGATCAAACGTTTGACAAATTTGGTTTTGCCTGAACCGCTAGGTCCGGCAATGAGCATGTTAAAGGAATGGCGAAGATACAAGGCCTCCCAACTAGCACGATCTAAGTGTTCGTCGATGACTTTGAAAGTGGAGGAAAAGGGAGCAGAGACAGTAGAGGTAGCCATAGTAGTACTGTAAGGAATGTAACTTTTGACACGAAGACAGACAAGACAAGAGTTTTATACTTTTTTCAGGACACGTTTATTGTCATCTTTAAAAGTGAACAACACGAGAGACATAAATACATAAAAGCCAAAAGGTTAAGTACATGAATAAAAGAAACATCAAAACGATCATAGTGGAATATAAACAAGTCTCTGTACAACATTTGTGGTGACCAAGTGGTGGTGTCCTAGGGACAGTGTGTAAATATCTAAGAGTCTCTACATTGGGTACAGTCACACAGGGGTCCTCCCGGAATGACCTTTCGGGGATGTCAATGACAGTCCTGTCCTGAAGAGAGTGGTTTTCCTCGGTGACGGGTTGTTCTTCTTCTGGTACTGTCACTAACACAGGTTTAAAATTTACTTTTTTCACTGAACGTTTTAATTTTTGAGGATTACAAATCTTGGGCATAGTGTGCCACTTCTTTAGTCCAAGCCTCGAAACACCAACTTTCCCAGTCACGTACATCTTTCCAGTGAGGGTGTAAGTCACAAGCTACACACACATCGTCGTACACATCTTCAGTACCTAAAAGTTGACGAATCTTGTTTTCCCATAGAGGTCGAAAAGTATCGAGATGAAAGCGCAAAGCTTTGAGCAGAATGAGTCTCTCGTGTACATTTAAAGGGACCACTTTCATGTTTTGAGTGGTATGTACTGTTCGTAAAGAGTCCACAAGGAATCGGCTGGGAAACGAAATTCCAGAAAGCAAGTCACTAAGACACACACTACACGTCGATCCCAATTCAATGGACACAGTTCTCGCAATAGGCGATCGTAATCCTCCACTGTCTGAATAGTGTCATTGATTTCCTTCCACGGAATCTGTTGTATCACGAATGATAAAGGTCGTGTCATGGCAGTCCGTTTTTATACCCTCTTAGGTGTAATCCCATAATCAGTCTTTGTTTACTTTGAAAAAGAGCATAGTTTAAAAATGGAGATATGATTTTGAGTTTGCGTTTCACTTGTATTTTGACCAACTCTCGGTAAATGCGTTCTCTCAACCCCACAGGCAAACCACTAATGTTCTCTTGTAAAGTATCCATGGCCATGTCAGTCAAACACTTCTCCTAGAGCGAAAGTAACGAACGTAGTGAGTAATTTCTGGCCACTGCCATTCCGGGAAATGGTCAAGAATGTCATTAAAATCTTGTAATGTAAATGGTCTAAAGCGGAATATTAGGAAGAACGCACCCTTGATCAGAGAAATCTGACTTGTTTGTTGACTTTTGTCAATTTCCTCCTGTGAATTTCTCGACACAAAAGTTCTACAGTCACCCATTGAGATTTTGCTCTGGCAAGTCCCAGCCAAATGTCCTCGTAGATCTTCTCTTGCAATTCGTTTGGTAATGTTTGAAGATTATTTTTTAGATGGGGTTTAAATACTTGTCTAGGTGTTGTCCAACGTTTGACTCCTAGCCAATCAGCTGGTTTCTTAAACGACATGGTATGCCACTTCAATGACGAGGTCCCACTAAAGGTAGGTAGTGACAATCTGGAGACCATCGAGCATGTTCCAGGTAAACGCAGTCTTTCTTCTCCCACTCGTGAAGTGACACACCGCAACTGAAGCACTTGACTTTATCCCCTTCGCCCAAGTAGATAAATCCGGCTCTAGCTAATTTTTCGGGGGTAGTTCCTCCCAGATATTTTTAGCCATTTTCCTCGGAAGGCTTGGATCCGACTTTCAAAGTCACAGTATTCAGGCAAACGCATAGGGAACGAATATTCGTCTTTCACAGGTTCATTTCGATGAGGGTACGGTGAAATATGTAGGAGTTTGCTTAGTTTTGTATGATATCCTTAGGGTGGTAGCCGCATGGTTTCATAATGATGACATCCACCATGAAAACCAGTAAAGTGAAAAGGTGTACGATAACGAGTGGCATCGCTTTCGCATCGGTCAGGTTTGACACGCACAGCATCACTTTCCATGGTAGGTATAGAAAAGTTTCCATGATATGGTACAGAATCGCTGAGGTCACAGCGTACGGCATCCCTGCAATCGAAAGGTACATCATCGCACTCGAGTTTGCTCTTGCTTAATACTTGCTGTTTGAAAGGATTCATCTTTCTCAATTGGTGTTGGTAGTGACAATAAACTATCGGTCTTGGACGTTGTCCCTTTTTATATGCTGACCAATATCAGCGTGACCATACGGTAAAGTGAAGTGGTTGGGAAGCCGTACTCGCTTCTGGTACACGATTTGATAGACTTTTTCCAAGGGTCGGCTGACGATTTGGTGTGTTGGTAAACGTACAATCTTGTGCGGTTCGTGGGTGGTCACTTTAAAATTTCCATCCTCTCCAGACTGCAAGGCTTCTTTCAAGACACCAAAGTTCACCAGTCGACTGGTGCGATAATTGAGAGTCAGTCCTTTCACTTTACACTCCGTGTGTACTTCTCCTTGAGGGTCACGGTATTCGTAGCCGTAATTTTTGGGACCGCCACTTGCAAAACTTAGAATCTTGTCGTCGGGATGCTCGTCCGTTGAGGCTCCTAAACGGTCTCCTTCGATGTTAGGGTGACTTTGACCCAGACGATTGATGTAGATGCAACTGTCCGTGTCAAAATACAGCACACGATCTCCTAACAGTTCTAAAGCTTCGTACAGTTTTAAGCGACCATGGGCTGTCACGTAAACCGCAATGATGACATTTCCAAATTCGTCGGCTTCTACAAAGTCCAGTTCTTCTTCGTAATTGACTAAGATCAAGTCCTCACGAACGACGTCCACGTGTTTCATGTATTCGATTTTGTCGTGAATCACCTGGAAGTAGCGAGAAGGTTCTATCAAATACTCCGTCTTGGGTAAACACGGTCGTTGTGCCATTTTGCCCCACGAGCAATTTAAAATCACTTTGGCAAACGATCGCCTTCCTTCGTTTTTCTCGACGTGGTTTAAAGTAATGCCTTCCTGCTCCCAGTATTTCTCTTTGGATTTCTTTTGTCCTTCAGGAGTGTGGCACCAGAAAGGATAGCCGCTGGATTCTTGTTTCAGTTTCAACAAGGCATTCACGTAGTCTGCGAAAATGCCTTTTTGAGTCTCGTCGCCCTTGTTGTATTTTCTGGTAAATTTCGTACACTTGTAACAGTTGGTATCCCAAGTCCAGAGCTTTAAACAATTCCACGCTTACCCACGTTCCCGTCAAGGCGCGTTCTTTCTGAGTGAGCTGACAAGGTCGGTCTTGCTTGCACGTTTCGGCACAAGTACGACCAGTCTCTTGCATGCATTCGAAATCGAAAAAGATGTAATTCCCTTTCTTCTGGTCATTATCTTCTTCTTCTTCTTCATGTTTGGAATGGTATTTTTGAATGTACCATTCGTGTTCCAAGTGCACGATTTGGCGACAAATGTGACATCGTATCTTTCCTGAACATATGTGGGCCTTGGCACTGTTGGTACGTATGCCTTGTCCACAAGTAGGGCACAATCTCAAGAGTTGGCAAACACTTTTCTGCTGCGAACCTTGCGTCTTCAGATGTTGTTGGTAACAGGTTGAACTGACAAACGTGAACTGATAAGCTGGGCAATGCACTCGTTCTTGTCCTTCGTCCAGACAGGGTTTAGAGGCCAATCATCCCTCACATTTCGATCCGCAATGCTTGTGTTGCTCTCGATTGTTATAGCCATAGTCACATTTCTCACAGTAGTATCTGCATCCCAGGAATGCAGTGATACTGGTAATGGCATCAAAATGTTCATCGTGATGATATACGTGAATGTATTTTCCGTCTTTGAAATCTTTGCCTCGGAACAACAGAGGTCCGCGCACTTCTTGAGGGTGTACTTTCAAGGTGTAACGTGGAGCCAAGACGTCTTGCAATTTTTGCATTTCAGGAATGCCACAGGGTGTGTCTTTGGACAGGCCAACCTGTTGTAACAGGAGTTCTGCTTCTCTTCGTTGTTTGGCTCGGCTAGATTTTTGAATAGTTTGCCAGGCTCTTTTCCATTCTGCCGTGTCGTTCTTGTCGGCATACGTTCTTCCCACCACGATGGCACGGGCTAAACACATCTGGTCTTGAAGATTGTTAATCTGAACGATGCTGCGCTTGATGCTGCGAAGGTCGTCCACCAAGAACACCTTTTTGCGCTGTCCAGTCCCTTGGGGAAGAGACACGTGGGTCATGAACAGTGTCGCTTTTCCATCGGTGATGTGAAACTTGTCGTTGGATTGTTGTACGTGTTGAATCTTGTCCATGACTTTGGATGGTGTCAATTCTGCCGGACTGCTAAACTCGATCCAAACGCGGGACTTCAACCTGTCGTGATGAATAGAAAGTCTCAAGCGATCGTCTTCTTTGGCTTCACATTGCTGTTTCAATGTGGTTAACAAAGAATCCCACACATCGGTGATGAACCCTTCTGCTTTCTCCAACGGTACGTCGGACCTGAAATCTTTAAACTTCACTGTGTACGTGTAAGCTGTAGTTCTAAATTTTCTAGAGGAGCGTTTGTTGGTCTCTCGAATGTGAAAGTACTTCTCAGGGTTTACTGGTGGTGATGGATTTTGACTTGGTGTAGACTCTCTGGGTCTGGATTCTGGCTCACTTATCTCATCTTCAAAATCGCTGGTATGAATTTGAGCCAAGACTTCAGCTACTGTGCGAGGCGATAAATCACGTTTCTGCCTCATACTTTCTTCTCCTTTCTTTACGAAATGATGCGATCGTTTCATCTTGACTGCAAAAAGTCAAATGACTACATTTGAAACGCCATAGACCCCTATATATCCATGTCAGGCTAAGTGTATATATAAAGGTCTGGTGCCTTCCCTCTCAGTATTCATTTCGCTCTGAAGCCGACCAACACAATGGAAGAGCCCACACAAATCGAACTTCTGATTAGAGCTTTGCGAGGTGTCATACGAAAGTTTTCTTCAGACAAGCCGACGGACTACTCCCTCTCCTTTCGAGATAAAAGTCAAGATATTTGCTATATCTGTCAGAAGAAAGGGCATTGGGCTACAGAATGTCCAGACCGTCAAAAAAGCAAGACCGGTGTCAAAAGAGACAATAGTCAAGATACCTGTTATCATTGTCAAGAGAAAGGACATTGGTCTTCAGACTGCCCTAAGAAACAACAGGAGCAGGAGGAGGAAGAAGAAGAGGTAACCTCGGCAAAAAAAGAACCCCGACACGTTCAGAAAGAGAAGATAGAAAAGAAAAGACGACGAGAAAAAAGTGAGGAAGAAAAGGAGGAGGAAAAAACTGTGAAAGTGAAGAAATTCAAAAAAACAGAGTGAAAGAAAAAAAGACACAGAAGAAGTCTATGAACTTTTTTATAAAGTGTTGTGCTGTGTTGTGACATTGAATTGTAAATATTTGTACCAGAATAGACCAGACTAAAAAACGTAAGTGTCTCCTGGTTTTGAATTTTTAGAATAAGGGCCTACACTCATGCACTCACAACACGTACATCATAGGGTTAAAAAAATAAAAGGGATTTTGAGTTTTAATTGATTTTGGCAAAATGAATACTATCTCTTTTCGAAAGAAATGAGTAGCCCTGAAAAGGACCGTTGGGTGTTTATTTTTTTCTTAGAACAAACTTACGAACGAGAAGCAATCCGCTTTAACTGCCGTAAGCCTTTGCCACGGCCAAGGCCTACTTCTGGACTTGCTCCTGTCAATGATTTGGTAGAAATCACTAGGGGTGGTATCTCCGGTGTAGTAACAGGGTTGGACTGTTTGGCTCAGGAAGGTCTTTTTCTCTTGGGTCGTAATAAAGAAGTCTGATACATTTGTTTCAGACTTCTTAACTCGGCCAAAATGTCCAAGAGTACCATTACCGTTTGACTTTCACTGTTCTCCTTCTCTCCTAGACCTTGTTTCTTCTCTGCTTCTTCTTCCTGTCGTTTCCTTCTTGCCTCTTCTTCTCGCTGTTGCTGTTGAATGAGAAAAGCTTGTTCTGCTTCTTTCTGCTGTTGTAAAAATGTCTCCAATTCTTCTTTCTGTCTCTGTTTAAAATCGTCGACGTGTGGTAAAGAAGGAGAAGGTGGCGAAGGTACTGGTACCGGAACAAATTCTTGCGAAGAGAGAAAATCTACTAAATCCCAATTAAAATCGACCTCTTCTGGAAGTAGCGCTGTGTTAACTTTGGTAGCCACTGCTATGCCATCGCTTCTCGTCTCCACAGCCGGTGCACCCCAATTCATTGTCTTCTTAGTTTCAGTCATGTTTCACAAAACAATGTCGCATCGATTCACTGCGCACAGACGCTAGCGCACCTATATAGGGAATGTGACGTCACAGGTAGCTCTCTTCGGACTGGAAGACAGACTCCGCGAAGTGACTGAATTTTGTAACGCGTGTTGGGATTGGTGAACAATCTCAATCCGTTTTGATCCGGTCTTCCACTATAAATAAACGCGGTTCACTTCATTCCCTTCACCTGTTCTCGTCACAAAGATGTGGACCAACGTTGAATCCTCTACTTTCGTATCGTCGTTGTTTTTCCGTACGGACTCACCCATGTATGTTAAATCATCATGGACCATCATCAGGATTACCGAGACGAGCGTTTGGAAAAGAAGGGCCTATGTGGAATGACAAGGCTGTCTGAAGCGGACTCTCATCTACGGACCAGAGGTTAGAGAAAGTTTGAGGAAGAGAAGAAGACCTATGCAATGTCCTCTATGTTAACGGAATGGTGTTAAACATAACAAACAACGGCCCTTTTCAGGGCCACTCCACTGCCTCGAAAAGATTTATTCTTTCTTGCCTAAATATTCTTTTATTCGATTGTATAATTTATGTTTAACTCCCAAAAACATTATTCTCTTACCTAAAATTTTTTTAGTCGGTTGATAATTTGGGTAGGATAGATTGA
>JAECUM010039294.1:0-35654 GCA_016617855.1 Megalonaias nervosa
ATATTAATACTGATGTCAGATACTGATGGTTTTCCATAATATGACCTTCAAGATGATTGTAATTGGGCCAATTAGCATAAAAAAAGATTAAATGAAGACAACCTCGCATAGCAAAGGTTCAGACTTATAAAGCAAGACTCATTCCGGTATCAGAGAGAAGTCGAAAAATGGAGAAAGTCGATAGATGTTGATTGTTCTAACTAAAAAGTTACTTACGGGACCATAACAGATAACATTGGCTAACAAGTCATCAGTCGTTTTTGATTACGAGTAATAATAATTACAGTAGCGGCCTTAGCCAACGCGGGGGCCCGATTTGGATCATTTTTTCGGGGCCTCCTGGATTTACGCGGGGCTCCCTGCGAGCACGGCATTTGGAAAATAAACTTTCAAACAAGTTTTATATGATACTGAACTTAAAATTTTCTTCCATCGCATTTTCTCTCTATAAATATATTTTAAAAATTACTAACGAGCGGGGCCGCAGTGAGCGCGGGAAAAAATCGGTCCAATCGGTCTAAGGCCGACCCTGAATAATCACATCCCGGAGCTTAATGGTTATATGACTGATAGTGTCTCATGGAAATACAGGATCAAGATCCCTGCAAATTACGTCATCACAGTTAGGAGCAAAATCCGTGCAAATGAACAGGCGATTTTATTCTGCTGAATTGAATTATATTGAGGTGCTTTCCATGAATCGTTCGTCTGTTACGACTCTAGGTCTTAAACATGTGTATCAAGAAGAAAATTAAACCAGTAATTGAAGCAAAACCAAAAAGCTTTTCCAGTCCAAAACCTCAGATGCTTTTCTCCTGAGTTGTTCCTTGTCAATGGGCTTTCCACTAGTATCATCGGTATTATTGCAGAGAGAAGACTGCACCGATTCTGCATATCGCGGTCTGTGTGTGTGTTTGGAATTTTTATCGTAGCTTTAAGAATTTTTCAGTCCTATCGTTACGATGTCTGCAGTGTGACAGTTGATATTGATGATTAGCACTGGGGCTTCATGCAGCGGACATGTAGCATCTTGTCCCACCCAGACACATTATACTGACACCAGGCCAACCAGTCCTAACACTAACTTTTTAATGCTGAGCGCCAAGCAAGGCACCTGCTAGTACCATTTTTGTAAGTTTTTGATATGACTTGGTCGGCGTACGAACCCGCTGCCTCTCTAACCACTAGGCCACCTGAGCGGCCATATTATGGTCTGTAATTATAAATCTATTCTACTGCCTGCACCACTCCTTACTTAAAATGCCTCTTGCAGATGAGTTGGTTGCGTAACATGCAACATGTTCTGGATATTAAGATGGATTCCTTTTAAACTAACTTACTCTTCTAAATTTGCACTAAATTTATATACGCTCCACCCACCCACCCCCCAACTCCCCAATATATTTCACTGATAGCGACATTTCACGATCTCACCTAAAATTACAAAGGGCAGTGCTGTTTTGTCTGACGCTCATAACATTTCCCTCCCCTAATGAACATGTGCGTCAGCTTTTGATCTTATCGGATTTGTTTTTCCCAGTTTCGGTTGCTACCAGACTAACACTGAACTCATTTGACCTCTATCACATAGCAGCCTAGCTTTCCGAAGTATTTACAAAGTAAACAGAAATACCTTGCTGCAGATTAACCATGCCTCCGAATATGGCTGTCCTCACACTAAAACTTCAATGTGTTTAGATTTTTACTCTGAAAAATGTCTGATCTTAAGTTATTATAAAAAAACAATTGCTGCAATTGAAGTTCTTTTTTTCTTCCGGATAATTAAGGCCGATAGGATAATTCACGAGTTATAAATGTATAGCCACGCATTTTGCATCCAGCCAAATATTTCAAATAAGTCATATTTTAATTTAGTGTTATTCATTTTTAACATTTCTTTTAATTCCCGTAATTGGGTATTGTCTTTGGTGTACTCCGGTAAGTTAATGGCAGGATTTCCTATGCGCTGCTTTCCACAGGGTAATGCCATTATAGATCTTTAAATCCTGAGTGATCTTTGTAATTGTCATCGCCACCATTGTTATGCTTATCGATATCATCATGATGACATCGTTATCTCGGCTTTTACAGGCTTTATTCTATCAACATCAATCACTTTGCGATTTGACCCTAATCCTACACATTACAAGTTATTTCACATCACTCAGTCATTTAAAAACCTACAACGGCCTCTTCCACCATAACTGTAGCTAACTTCACAGTCCTGTTTTCCTCTGTGGAATGTAGACCCAAACCAATTCACCCGGTCTGAACTGTTCCCATTTCAATCGACTTTTGTAGAGGTTCTTATGGCGCAAAATACTGTGGTTTAATAAAGTCCTTGCCTGACTTTTTAAAGAGTCTTTTCGTATCCTCAGATGTCCTCCAGTTTTACTATAGTGTGACAATTCCAGTATACTCTTCATCAGTTTATAGGGGACAATTCCTTAAAGACACCAAACTTTAGCATCACATTTTTGGTATCTCAGACACCGAAGTTCATTGTGGACTTCACGTTGATCCCACTTGGATAATACATTTCAGACTTCATTTCTTTTGTCTAGTATTTCATTCGATCATGGTAATAAACCACTAATTCTAGCGGTTTTCCATCTGCACAGTCTACTTCCTGTAACCTCTTGTAACCAAAGTTGTCTGTGACATCCTCTCTTGACAGTTTTTACTGTCATGGTAACCGTAGCATGTGTGTCTGTTAAAATGAACACATCCCAGAAGGTACACCCCAGGATCTTTTATCGCTGCCCGTTGGTCCCACCTTTAGTCCTTGGAGTTGGTCCCACATAGTTTTCAGAACTGGAATGTTTGGGTTTATCTTCTAGGCTGACCCTTTTGAAATGCAATATTTTTCGGCATCTGTAACAAAATTTTCCCTTCCTACCATTTTCAATCCAGATGCCGCGTTCACAACCTTTAGTAAAGTGGCGAGTTCCTGGATCTCACGCAAGCCTTTAGCAGGCATCATCACATTTCATACCTATCTCCTCAAATCTTTTCGCTGAAGCTCGACCATATTAAATTATAACTGCTACGCGCCTGCTATGTTCTTAACTTATGTTCGCTATCTGTTAAAGAACTGTTAAAATGTTCCTCTGAGAGTGTCTCGAGCAAGTTGTCAGCCACCTTAGGGTAAGCTTGGGAAGCAAGGTAGCATATCTCTTGTCCCAATTCCAGAAGTGTTTCAGGGTCTCTTCTAAGGCGACGTCTTAGTTGTACACTATAGATTTATTTTAAGTTCTGTGTCCCCAACCTTCTTTCTAATGTCTCCATGATCTTCTTATAATCTGGAGGTCCGTGTCCCGTTAGGCTGGCCCCTGAGACTCACTACCAGATGAATCCAGTTCTTGAGTCCAATTGTTTATTCCAGCACATGTATTAAAATACGCTTGAAAGTCAATTGATGGAATATTCGGCTAAAACGCAAGTTGACATATTTTGCTGATCATTGCCATCTGTCTTTTAAATATTAAGAACATTTGGAGTAGTAGCGACAGTTTCTGCTTTCTTTTCGGGTTTTTTGGAGTTGGGACGGGCAAGGGCCTTACTTTTCAAATTTGGACACATTGTGGAAAAATGGGATGGTGGTGGTTGAAGGACACTGAGGGAGGCTCCGAAAACTTGTATGAGGGAATTCATGATGAGTGAATTACTCTAAATTAGTCCTTTTGTACATAATAAATCAAATAACACCTATCTACTATTTGCATTTCGAACCCCGGCCGAGTCATACCAAAGACTTACAAAATGGTACTAACAGCTGCCTCGCTTGACACTCAGCATTAAGAGGTTAGTGTTAGGACTGGTCGGCCTGGTGTCAGGATAATGTGACGGGGTGGGACATCATGCTACATGTCTGCGGCATGATGCCCCAGTGCTAGACATCACTATAAACTGTCACACTGCAGACATCGTAGCGATATGACTGAAAAGTTGTTAAAGCTACGTTAAAAATCTAAATCACACACACACACACACACTATTTGCATTATCCTAGATACACTCTAGTGAAAACTCTGTCCGTTTTTATCTATAATGAATATTCTTTTCATCGATTTCAACATCACTTTAATACAAAATCAGTGCATCACTGTTACTAGGCAGTACAGTTTAACATAGGTACTATCATTTGTGTTGTATGATACAATACCTTACTATCTGAGATATACAGTCGCTGAAAAGAACATAAACGTTGATAATACACTCACAATAAAAGCAAACCTTTGTATTTTGCATTCGGGTCGACCATGTAATCTCTGATTCATAGCAGCAGCAGCAGCAGCAACAACAACAACAACAACAACAACAACAAAACGACATATTTTATTCATTATATTACTTGAAAAAATAAGAGATAAAAAAATAACAAAACTATATCCTGGCTCGAAACCCCTCAAACCAAAACTGTCAGCCCCTTACATATTGCTCTAAAACTAAATGTAGCCGCCAGAAGCAGCCAGTGCACCAGTCATGAAGTTTAATGTAAACATATGGGAGGGATAAGTCCTCTGCACAAATATGAGCCAGCTCTGAACTATAGTCTAAATGTACCTCCCCGTTTGTTTGTACCCCTTAAAAATTTAAGAAACGAAAAGCATAAATAAGATTTTAAAAAAATGTACAGAACTACGTCAGTTCATTCATTGATTCATAATTTCTAACCTGATTATGACCGGGGGTGGGTTAGAAATTATAAATCAATGAATGAAATTACTAAGTTCTGTGCATTCTTTTAACACATTCAAGATATTCGTTATTGAAATCGGTAGGGGTACAAACAAGCGGGGATTTATGCAAAACCTGTAGTGAAAACCAGCATCCGTCAAAGTCTAGCTAGGAGGTTACAACCCAAAATTAGCTAAAAACTCCAATTTATTCAAAGCAGAGGCGTTATTATAGTTTAAAATCCTTGCGCGCGCGGTGGGGATGGTGGTGCTAGATGAAGAATAAAAGAAGTAGTTCTTCGGATAAAAATTACTACGTGTTCTAAGCATTTAACTCTTATTAACTATTAAATGGTCGGGGTGTATAACTTTCTATCAATTTTTTACGTAATCCAGAAACACCAGCTCTTACCTGTAGAGAATAATATCATTAGTTGAAACATTAATACCAAGTAAATGTGCACTGTTTCTAGCCAGTCCAGTTTCTTACGTGCTATAATTAGTGTTGTAAGTACATAAAACCGTACTTTCTGACAAGTGTGTGTGTGTGTGTGTGTGTGTGTGTGTGTGTGTGTGATTTAGATTTTTAACGTAGCTTTAAAACATTTTTAGTCATATCGCTACGATGCCTGCAGTGTGACAGTTTATAGTGATGTCTAGCACAGGGGCATCATGCCGCAGACATGTAGCATGATGTCCCACCTAGTCACATTATCCTGACACCAGGCCGACCAGTCATAACAATAACCTCTTAATGCTGAGCGCCAAGCGAGGCAGCTGTTAGTATCATTTTTTAAAAGCCTTTGGTATGACTCTGCCGGGGTTCGAACCAACGACCTCCAGCATCCGAGGCGGACGCTCTAACCATTAGGCCACCGGAGCAGTTACTTTCTGACAAATATATTAAAAAACTGGAACATATGCACAACCACAACAAAAGAAACAAAAATGAAACATATTATATCCGTTAAATGGGTTGAAAAAAATTATCTTGAGGGAAAAGATGAAACTATCCCTACTCGTAAAATAGTCACAGCTTTTACGTGTACCACCTAAAATGAAATGGCATGTCCCATACATATTGCAGTAAAACACTAAACGCAGTTGCTAACATCAGCAGTTGATACAACACTTGCACCCATTGCAAGCAGATAGGAGAGTTAACCCTGTTCTCAAATCTGAACAATCTTTAAAGGGAAGACTGTACGACTGAACCAGTGAAAGCCAGAATCCGTCAAAAGGACTTTGAAGGTATGTAGAACTTATCTGAATTATCAATTAGGGCATTGACACCACTGTGCTTGCTACTCATCATAACGGGGGTAAAACTATACACAGGGTCGGGTCGGTGGGATCAAAGAACAAATCGTTAAAAACTACAATATATGGAAGGCAGAGACTAAGATTTTGTTTTAAAAGCTTTGCGCAGTTAGGCAGGATACTGTTAGATGAAAAAGAAATATTTCTTCTGATAGAACTTACAAAGTGTTATCATGCCTTTTAATTTAAGTGATTAACTAACAGTTGGGGTCCCTGAATTTTTTATCCAAGAGTTTTAAACTAAATCACCATGCATAAGCCAAGGAACTGATACAGTCCCACAATCATTTGGACCTCATTTTCGCCAGGCCCGGCCCTAGGATGTGCGGGGCCCAAGGCAGCAAGCTATGAGCCCCCCAAACAAAAAAAATTGCATTGCGGAGAAGCGTAGGGCCCAAGGCGGTTGCCTCGGTCGCCTTGCCCTAGGGCCGGGCCTGATTTTCGCATTTCATTAGGCGTGAAATGGATATCCATGAAAGAATTGAAAGTTTGTGTGATCATTTAGTTCAGTGCTTATCTAAATACAAAGTAGTGGTAAGTTGTGTGAGATGCAGGAGCTACCCCAGAAAGGTTTATATGGATTTACCCTCTATTCTTTATACTTTGAGGTCTTTATGCTATGATTTTCCTACTAAGATGGTCAAACTTTCTAAATATGCATATAGTTTGAAAATATAACAAATGGTCACTATTTTAGGCTCATTCGAACACGAATGATATGGTGCCAGCCAAATTAGGTGTTCCGACAAAAGCTATCCTTTATAGCAAATCTATCAAATGTCTTAGAGATGCCTCTGACAGATGATTTTGGAGTATTGGAAAGCCGTTAAAATATTTACGTTTGTAACAGTGAGAAACAGAATGAGCAGTACTTAGGGACTGATAATTTAATTTTCGGGAGGGTTGGAAGGCTGGGAGACACGGAATTTATTTTTTTATTTTCTTCTTTTTTGGGGGCGGGGGGGGGGAGGAGGACGTTTCCGGCCCAGCATATATCAATACCTTGTTCTAACCTGTACAAATGATAAACTTCAAATAAAAAATACTAAATATTCATGCTGGAAAAGAATCACAGCTACCCCCCTCTCCCCTTCAGAAGATTAAATTATCAGTCTCTTATAGTCACCCACTCTATGCCAAACGTACGACAGAAATTACAACTTCATGGCTCCAAGACTACTTTTGTTTGTTGTATGAGACGTTTTGTATTTTAGAAAGCACATAACTTGTGTCAGAAGACAGTAGCCAATCTGCCCAGCTAATTAGCAATTAACAGGAAAATACACCTGAAGCTAACAACTCACTATAAATTGAACGGTCTGTGTAAGGCCGCACCTGTATTTAAAATGTACCAGAGTGGCTATTGTTTATGGAAAACAATAGCAACAGTGGCTCTAAATGATTTTAGCAAGTTGTTTTGTTGTTATTTTTGGAAGTATTTACTACAGAATTAATAAAGCACTGGAAGATAACAGAGCCCTTTTGCACATTCCTATGTGTCGCTTTAAAGCATGTTCTGATTGATCAGACGTTCTAAACATAAGTCCTCAATGGTTATTCGGTAATCTGAAAAAAGAACGTGTTGGAATACCTTTAAATCTGTGGTTACTTTACTCTCTCTTTTCAAACTCTATATCTAACAAAAACATACCAGAAAGGGACACCACAAGGAATCAGATAGGCGGAAACGCGTGTGAACACACACACACACACACACACACACACACACACACACACACACACACACACACACACACACACACACACACACACACACACACACACACACACACACACACACACACACACACACACACACACACACACACACACACACACACACACGCACACACACACACACACACGTACTTGTATTCATGTACTTGTGAGGACCTTGACATATGACTACATTTCCAGGACCATAAGAAGGAATGAAAGTATATGTTAGAAATTTGAAAAGTAAGCAGTAGGAGATATAAAGGAGCTTTCTGGCTCAGATGTTTAAGACAAGTATACTTGTCTTAAACATCTGACCACATCACATCATCTCCAACAAATATTTTTTAGACCAGGAGGTTTCTGGTTATGGACCAGGGACCCTACCTCCAATGTCCAGAAGGACCACCATCAGGTTGGCGGCAAAGCCGATTTTATTTATAAAGTTAGATAAAAATTTATTTCGAAGTGCTTTGCACTTTGAGATTATTTTATAAAGTTTAGATAAAATTTCATACCCAGTCATCACCATACTTTTTTTGATAATTATTTGCATACCTGCTAACCCTCATTGGTAGAATATCCGTTAACATACTGTCAATAATACGAAACTCGCGTATTAAATCGTACATATCATATTTTACACCTCGCAAATAAGATCGTATCTGATTAAGTAATTTTTAAAAGTGATACTTGCTGTTTTACAAGCATTTGTTTGGTCTCAAGTCGAGGCTCAATTTTTTTACATGCTGTTGCAAGACAAACACCAACACCGGATATTATTAACAAAAACGGGTTTAATGATGCTCCACTTGAGATTATACCAGAGCCAGTCATCAGCAGTAGTAAATACGATTGAAATCGATGGTTTGTTTTTTTCGTTATACAATATTTGTTTACAATTTTTATACAATATTTAAAATTTTTGTACCAACAATCGAATCAAGAAACTCACGGAACTTATCATTGTTAGGATCAGCTATAAAATCTCTATACTTGTCTTAAACATCTGACGAAGTATCATTGCATCATTTATCTGTTAGTACCTCAATTTTCTTTAACCAAATGTAGGAATCAAACGTGTCTTCTACTTCACTTTCATACAAATCTGTTTTATTTTCCAAACTACCATATTATCTTTCTGTTTCATCAATAAACCCTAGTACCAAGCTTATTTGATCCAACGTAAAATTTCTGAGAATAAGATGTTGTCTGATAATATCGTATGTGAGTACGAAATTTTTTAGCATTAATTTTCGGAGTCTGTCTCGTTCAATTGTGAGAAGACCAATAACAGAAGCTACTTTTAACATTATTTTTTCATATGGTTTAGTGAGCATTTTCTCGATTTCATTGTAATAATTTCGCAATGACAATTGTCTAGAGCGTTGGAGTGATGGAAATGGAACATCATCTTCTTCACTTATATCATGGTAAGAATCAATCTTTTCTTCCAACCATGTATGTTTGACTTCTTCAAAAAACTTTTCTCGCTCAACATCATTGATATTATCAATTTCATTGTCAAGATTTTTAATTATCTCTAGAGATTTGTTAACAATAATCGGATCGAATTCAGGTTTTTCACGTATCATTGGTAAAATTCCATTCGAGTACGCTCTGATTATTAACGTTGTATTCAATATTATTCTAGCGATTTCAACCAGGGTTTGTTTGTCGTGGCAGTACATACCGAGATACTTAAAAATTTCTCGTTTTGAAAAACTATCGTATAACATTTTGTTTCTTTTTATTTTTATTATTTTAGATTCCGCTATTTTGTCAAGACGACTATGATTGTCGTTTATTCATTTTTCTTCCTGAGCTCTTCCACCATAAGCTCGTGCTTTTATTAGATTTGATTCTATTATCAAATCTATATTTTCCTTGTCAAGCTCAAGCAATATTTTTTTTTTTTTTTCAGCAGGATTTCAACTTTTTTTTTTGTTCTTCTAGGCAATCATCAGGATGACAGTATCTGTTTATGATATCAAAGTTGCTTATTGCTTCTCTCAGTTGTGGTCCTCGCATATACCTAACGCGAATAAAATTAATTTCACTTTCTGACAATCCTGTACTGTTTATTGAATCAATTTTACGATGTTTCAAATTATGTATTTTGTTTACCAATCGTGATCTAACGTTAAGATCATCTATTTCATAATTATAACTCTCTAGGAACGGTTATAATTGGTGGTTCTGACATTTATTATACAATATTAGATTAAATTTGATCATCGAGTGTGTATATTTGAAATGCTGTCAATCCTGGGAACGGATCTGCAGCATCGACAACATAAATTCTAAAATACAAGTACTTGTTAACAGTATTCTCAGTTAGAATTGTAAAATATTGAGTTTTTAAAATATACGTATTTGGTGCACTATACGATGTTATCCAGTTAATATCATCGTTTGATCTTTCCAATTGCCGATCACGAATTATCCCATCAAAAGGGTCTAATCGGCCGCGCAAATGAAATTGCCAAATCGCAACTGCAACAGGACATTTAATTTTTTAATCCAAAAGTCTCTGGTTTCCCCGTTAGTTGTCCATTCTTGTTCATAATAAATAGCGAAAGCGTGATGAGGATAATTTTTAGGATAATATGATGATGCGCTTACCTCAAACCCAGCTCGGTTATCAGATGCTTTAAAAAGTGTTGGAATATACCCAAGATTGTTTTTGGTTCGTTTTACACCACTTGACAGACTATCAACATACGCTTTATTTGTTAAGTCATTAGGGTTAACTGGAACATATGTTGTTGTTATTTTGTTGGCTCTCATATTTATACTGCCTGACATTGGTCGACATGATTGTCTTAAATACGGGGCGAGTGCTCCTTTTAACTGAGCATAACTAATAGCATCACTATCATCAGCTGGAGGTGAGGTTATCGGTAATCCAGTTATTTTTGAGTTATTGCTCATTATCAAGGTTACCAGTCATTGTGTCGCCGGTTTTATTAAGCTTGTTATCGTCAACAGATTTTAGCTGAGCATAACTCACCGCTTGTGTATTATCAACATTTGCTGGTGGATATGTGGTTTCCAACCCAATCATTTTTTTTACTTGACATATTAATATTACCTGTAACCGTTCCACCAGTTTTATTAAGCTTGTTGCCATCCACATATTTCAACTGCAAATAACTTACCGCTTGGGTTTGATTTAAGTTTGCTGGCCGATACGCGGTTTCCAAATTTATAATTCTTTTCCCTCACATATCCAAGTTACCGTTTACCGTTCCTCCTGTCAATGATAGTTTATTATTGTCTATCGTTCTTAATTGTGAGTAACTTACCGCTTGAGTAAGATCAACCTTTGGTGGCGGATAATCTACTTCTAAACCAAGTACTCGCTGATTTGACATTAATAAATTGCCTGTCATTGTATCACCTGTTTTTTGGACGAACGATAATGTATCAGTTATTGTTGGTTCGTCAGCAGAAGTGAATCCTTTAAGCGTTGTTCCATATCTCGTGTAATAGGTCATATCATGTAAATTATATGACATAAAATTATGTATAACATAAAATTATGTATAACATAAAATAATATATAATAACAATGGCAAAGTCGTCATCGAAAACGTCAACTATATTAAATTTTGATACCGAACGATTAATCAAGTATAAACATAACAACGAACTTCCAGATTGTCACTATCTTATAGTTGGTCGTACAGGTTCTGGTAAGTCAAATCTGCTACTAAATCTTTTACTAAGCAATAACTTTAACTACGACAGAGTATACATCTACACAATCAATCCGCAGCAGGATAAATACGAATTATTGAGCGAATATAACGATAAACTTCGCGATGAGCTTGGCGCTGGCGATGATATATTTTTTTATATAAAACAACCGGAAGATTTAATTCCCGTCGATGAACTTGATTCGTCCTAGCATAAAATAATTGTATTTGACGATATCCCGCTAAACAATGAGGAAATGAATAAGATTAAATCATACTTTTCATTATCGCATAACAAGAGCTGTAATTCAATTTATCTTGCTCAAGGGTTTTATAACGTCGACAGATTTATTAAATGTAAAAACGAACGTCAACGACGACTTTACATTTAATCCTGGCGCTTGGGTATCAGTCAAAATACCTCAAGGGGCGTTTAACGTAACTGATCTTAATAAAACGATAAAAGAGCTAATAACAAAACAAAGCAGCGGCGGCGGCGTCGCAGACAATTTTGAGTTAACTCCAAACTACAATACACTACGAGCTAGAATTATATTAAAAATAATTTGATAATCGATTTTTCACCGGCGACTAGTATTACGTCGCTGCTAGGATTTAACCATCAACAATATGGCAGCGTTGTAAAACAAAGTATATCATATGATGGAGATTTACCTGTTAACATAACAGAAGTAAATACGATTTTAATCAATTGCTCTATTGCACTAGGATCTTATTCAGCATTAGGAAGCCAAGGCCATACGATCTATAGTTTTTCACCAGATGTTCCTCTGATGCAAATTACTCCTAGACAATTAATATACTATCCGATTAATCTTGAAAATCAAATAAAGAGTATAACAATGCAACTAACAGATCAATCAGGGCTGCAAATAGATCTTAACAATGAAATTGTCACGTATTATTTACACTTACGCACAATAGCGTAGTCGTTGCAAAATTAATTTTATTAACCTATATTGTAATAACAATATGGGACCAAAACAAATTTATAGAAGAAAAATTGTAGGTGGATTTTTTTGAAATATATTTGCAACAATTGCTGAAAATATACCAGGAATAGCTCGTAAAGTAGCACCAATTGACGCTGGTAAATCTTTTGCGACGGGAGTCGCATCAGCAGCCGGCACCACAGTTGGACAAAAGATCGCTGATAAAATTAAAGGAACGACGCCAACGTCGTTGCCATAAGCACCAGTAGCGTCACCTGTTGCAATGCCAGCGCCTACCGAATCGGAAATAAAACAGGCAATATCAGATATTGCACCAACAAAAGAAACGGAACGATCTATGATAGATACCACAAAAATATAATTATCACTGCGTGGTGAAGAAATTGTACGTAAGGTTGTAAAGAAAACAAAACCAATGAAACCTGCTCCTTTTAGTCGTTGTTGACAAAGTCGTCACAATTTTGTGTGGCTATATTAAAATAAAAAACGATGTCAGCTAAGCTTTATCTCAACCTCGCCGAGGAACCTGATACTGACGACACTGTAATTGAATTTGAATACGTCGAGTATCTCGACGAGAATTCAAACGAACCGAATAAAGCCGGAGTTAGAACTTTTAATACACGAGACGAAGACGTGTTTCTATTGCCGCATAAGGCGATGTTAAAAGTACGTGGTAGAATATTGACAGTAGTTGGTAGTGATATTGCAGATGGCGCAGAAATTGCGCTTGTTAACAACGGTTGGAGTTTATTTAGAAGTGCTAGATACCAACTAGCTAATCAAACCGTGGAAGATATTTCGATGCACTTGCCCGTAGCAAGTACAATACTTAATATCGTCTAGTTTAGCGATGATTACTCAAGGTCGGTTGCAACAAACATGATGTGGTTTAAGACACTGTATTTGGACAAGCTGCTTCAGGCGAATTTATTGCAGGTGGTGCTTTTATACACGGCGCTGACCCTTCTGCAGATGCTGTGACCGTCAGAGATTTTCTTATAGCGAATGCTGCAAAATTTGGTATAGATCCACCAGGTGCAGCAGCAGATGCAAACTCTACAGAGTTTCATTAACAGCAGTATGTAATAATCTTGGTATAACACTGCCAGGTGTAGCTGCTGATGGTGTTGCAATATTAGATTTAATAAACGGCGTTATTAGTACACGTAAAATAGGATATAACGAGGAATAAGCTAAAAGAAACAGGTTTGCCGCAGAATTTTGACAATAACGATGATGCTTCCGTTGAGCACAATATTTGGATTTTGTCGCGATCACAACAAACTTTTCGCGGACTAAAACATACTCTTATTTTAGATCGAGCAGAACAAAACGATTGTATAATACATGCTGCTGGAGTAGCCGAAGGACAATTTGCTATTGACAGATTAGCGTTGTGGATATCACGAGTTGTCCCATCAACGAGTAAAATGATGGAACTTGAGTCGATGTTAACCACGTGGACAAAAAAATATATTTCGAACAAAAACAGTTTATCAAACAGCAATACCTAACACAACTGATTACATATGGCGTGTTACAACCGCTCCGAGTGAACAATTACTGCGTCATTTATTTGTTGTATTTCTTAACGACAGGCGCGTCGCGGTGATCTAGAACAAAACAATTCCGTTTTCGATAACCCAGATTCAGACGAATCTTTGTTAGGATAAATTCTAAACAATATCCGAACGAGCAATCGAATGTAACTTTCCTGAAGATGGAACAAAAAATGTTACACGAGCTTACCTGTACTTCATGGAAGCAATACAAAAATATCAAGACGCTGATAGTGGAAGCGAAATATCTGTCGAAGAGTTTAGGTTGCTATATCCAATCTTTTACTTCGACGTATCAAAACAATCAGAACGAGCTATAGGATCTACAGCTGATATTGAAGTTACTTGGACGCTTGACGTGGCTCCATCTCCAGCTAACTAGTATAACGTATATGCGCTAGTTGTCAGTGACAGATATTTTGCAATCGACACAGTCAAAGGAAGAATGACTGTACAAGTTTAATCTAACAACCTTGATATAATCTGATAATGAAAACCGAGTATACAACCAGAGAAATATACCTTACACAAGGACAAGTTGAACAATTATCAGCAGCGGTTGCTAAACGACTTTCTGTTTCTTTAATGATATATCCGACGATGACTACAACGACTGAGTCGTCAAAAACAGCGGTTTAAGTAATGTTAACCCAACAGCAAATTAATAAACTTGATCGAAAGCTACTGCAGGAAAACAGTTTGTTCTTAAACTCTCTGTTGCACAAGTAACAGCGATGTCAAAACACGGCTGTTTTCTTGGACCAGCACTTTCTGTGATAGCTAGTACTACTATACCAAAAATTTTAGCGGTGCTAGGATCACTAATACTAACAGCAGCAACAGAAGCAATATCAGGCTCAACTCAAAAAGCGGTCTCTGGTAAAGGTATAAAACAAATCTATCGTTGACATCAGCTTCGCTGACGTTGATGATGTAGTTTTATGTAACAGTAAATAATATAATGCCAGCTAGAAAAACAAGATCGTCAACAAATAAAAAAGGAGAACAACGACAAAGGACCCTCGGTCAACAAACTAATGTGGATTTATTCCAATAGCCCCGCTATTGGCGGGATTAGCGGGAAGTCTGCTTCCAAACCTACTAGGAATCGGACGCAGAATGACTTTACCGGGAACCAGACGCCGTTGACGACGCCTGTCGCTTTGAGCAATTTTGATATAATTGAAAAAATAAAATCTGACGAGGAAATTGATAAATTTCACAGAGTATTTTCCAAAGATGAACTTGATAGCGTACCAGCAGGTGGCTCGTGTATCATAAACATACAAGACTTCAACGATGGATCTGGTACTCATTGGGTTGCTTTTTACGACAGTAATTATTCCTCCAAGTGACCTTATAAAAATATATATTTTTAAAAATTTGAAAAAATATATTATTCGTCTAATCAACTACAGCCTGTTGGAACATCGGCTTGTGGTTATTATTGTATCATGTTTATTAAACAAATGTCAAAAGATCCTGATTTTTTAAAATTTGTTTTGCAATTTTACAGGCACCCGAGCAAAAACAACGACAACATTGCAATAAATTGCTCTCAATAAATTTTGTGTGACAATCAAGTATAACAAACGATGACACAGCCATCGGAAACGATAACGTATTGCATGAAATGTAAAACTAAAACGCCTAAATAAGACAAAAAAGTGGAAAAAAACAAAGAATAACAGAACGATGCAAAAAGGCATTTGTACTGTTTGTGGCAAAAAAGTGTGTTTATTTCTTCAAAGGTGTCTCCACTCTTGACGACTTCATCGTTGGCATCTTCTCCGATAAAGCCGATGGAATTGCTTTTAACACCTTCGTTAGCGATGACGTCGCCAACGACTCCGTTGTTAGGTTCTGGAGTGGATAGAATTATTTTAGTCGATGATTAGAATAATAATGAATCGAAGTTGTAAAGATCTTTGTATAGAACAAGATAAAATTATTACCTATTGTCAGTCATGCAATCGCAGAGAAATAATTGGCTCTGGGATGGATATACACAAACTTATTGGTAAGTTACCAAAACCAAATGGGGGGTTGGACATTGCCAGGTCACAATTACACAGGGCCTGATAATCCGCTAGATAAGCAACTAGATGAAAACGATAATCCATTACCGGCACAAGAGCCTTATAATCATGTTGATACAATAGCGATGCGTCATGACATCTGTTATCGTGATAACGAACAAGGTAAGCATGGTTGTGATAAGGTAATGGTAAACGAACTTAAAAATATGAAACCAACAAATCTACGAGAACGATTTGATAGAAGACTGGTTCAAGGATTAATTGGAAGAAAATATAAACTTGGTCTCGGAGAAAAATTATACGACAATAGCATGCAATCGCTCGCATCAGAGCTACACATACCTAAAAAAGGTTTCCGCGACGTAAGGTTGTCGCGAATGCCATTGATGATATCTGGGCGATAGATTTAGTTGATATGTCAAATTTTGCTCAGTTTAACTATAATAATAAATACCTCTTTAACGTTATTGATGTTTTTAGTAAATTCGCGTTTAGTATACCCGTTACAGATAAAACAGGAACATCGATAACCGATGCACTCAAACAAGTAATAACAAGTACAGAAAGAAAACCGACTAACATTTGGACTGATCAACGGAGTTGTTGATAAAAATTTGAGCAGTTTTTGGAACAAAATAATATAAAAAATATGTTATAGGAAACGAGGGAAAAAGCGTCGTCGTTGAAAGATTTAATCATACACTAAACGAGCTTATACATAAGCATTTGACAGCTAAAAACACTAACAGGTATGTCGATGATCTTCTGCAGATTATTGATAAATACAATAACACAAAACATAAATCTATCAAAATGTCACCAAACGACGCAATTAAAAATCCATTACTAGCAAACGAAAACATGTACCGGCGACATAAATTTAAAGTCGGCGATCGAGTTCGAATTTCATTAACAAAAAAATATGTGAAAAGGATTTACTCCGAACTGGAGTGAAGAAGTATTCGTCGTTGATAAAGTTTTAATAACAATACATGTAACATACGCGCTAAAATATCTAGAAGGTGAGCCTGTAATTGGTAGTTTTTACGAACAGGAACTACATAAAACTGAACAAGATGTTTTTGTTATCGAACGAGTAATAAAAAAGCGTGGCGATTAAAGCCTTTTTAAGTGGTGCGGGTATATTATAAATTTAATAGTTGGATACCAACCAAGGAAATTAGTACTGGGAAATATTTTTTTGATAAATTTCCTTGTATTTGCGTAAGACCGATTTACATTTTACAGAGATCGTCATCAGATTAAATATTTTAACAAAGATAAAATCGAATTTTATATTTTTCTGTCGGTCTGTATTTTTGATATTCAAGAACGGCTTTATTAGTCGCGAAAACGAGTGATTTTCGTCTACCGTAAAATTAAATTTTAAATTTTTTTTTGTGATATGATATTTAACATTATACCGACCAATTGTCGGTTTCCCATAATTTTTTTGTCCCAGGACGTTGTTGACATAGTTTTGTTGACGTAGTGGTATCGTCGGAAAAGACTTCGTCGTCGACGTCGTCTTCAGTAACGCAATCGACTACTTCGTCATTGTCGCTAACGATTGTGTTATCTTCGATAAAATCAATTTTTTTGTGTTGTATCTGCTGGTGTTAAAGGTGTGTCGGAAATGTACTTTAATCTTTCCATGAAACTCACATTATAATTTTGTGTAGCTAGGGTTCACAATATCACTAGCCTCAAGGGAGCAGTAAAAAAAAGTAATGTCTGGCGAAAAAGATACATCTATACATTTCTTTTGGTTCATGGCGGAAGCGATAAAATATTGTTGACCGAATCAGAGAAAAAACGATTGTATGATAATTAAACAGCTAGTCTAGTTTTTGATAGAGAGGCTATCATGTTATGGTGCCATACTTACATTAGCCTAGATGAGCTCAAGAAAATATTACAATAAATTTAGTTATCGTCGTAACGAAAGATTATACAAGCTCCGTATTTGTCTGAGAAAGATGATTTGTTATTCCATCTGCAACATATTTTATTGTTTTAGAATTAATTTTAAAATATCTTGCAGCGGCTGTCATCGAAGGAAATTTGAGTACCTCATCTGTTTCAAGATTAAATGAAACAATAGGTTTAGCCGGGCATCTAAAGTTTGATCCATCACCACCTCGTCCTCGTCTGTTATTTTCTTTTGGTTTGACAAGATCGAGATTCTCTAGGCGATTGTTAGTTTTACCGCTGTTGATATGATCTACTACTAAACCATCTGGTATCGGCCCGTTAAACGTTCCATAAACAAATCTGTGGCTATAACAATTAACAAACCTATGTGATTGATAACCAACAGAATCTGTCTTATTTCCACGAACAGTCACCTTAAGGTATCCGCTGTTGTGCATAAAACCAACGACTTTTTAAGTTTTTGTTTTTCGAACAATTCCACTATCATTCGCCTCATATAAATCAAACACGGGATGAAGTTGAAACTCATCTTGTAATGACAAGTTCTCAATATTACCTTCAGCAACTGCGCCATTAGCATGATATACTCGTTGTCCCTCCGGGATATCGTCACAAAACAACGTGTAAATAAAATCTTTCCTAAAAATTTCGACTCGCACCGCATTATCACCTTTAACACTGATCTTATAACAAGCTGGTGTAGCTTTACCGAGCGGTTGACCGTATTTAACGTGTATCACCGACCACAACATATTTCCCGCGTACAAGTTGTACTTGGGGTGAACGTAATAATACTCCTGCTCGCTTGCGTTCGTCATCATTAAATTTTGTGCCATTATACTTATAAGAAATCCATTTCTTTGATTGAACGTATCTTGCTTAGCCCTTGGACAGGTGCATGTACAGTACGCTATAAATAGAATACCTGTTGAACGCTCAATTAGACATTTATTAATATAGTATATAACAATGCTGAAGTTACGTGATATAGCGAAAAAGAGCCTTATAGGAGAACCTATACAAATAGCTGCTGCTTTCGCAGGATTTGATAACAGCTATCGATTTGATAAACAAATCGTTTTAGCAAACTTTAGCGCAACAAATTTGTTAGAACCAACGATAATACGTGATCTTAAGAAAAACATAACAGCATCAAATTGTTAGTACAGTATCATGTAGTACTTTCCAAATTACATGTATGGGGAGAGTCGACCGACGAGGAAATTGCTGATCCTTATATATCAGCGAAACCTAGGCGTGTTTTGGTTGGAACTGATCTTTCATCGTTAGATAATGAAATACGCCAAGAAATTTGGAAAAAGATAGAAGAATATACTCAATCCGGCTCTGGTTGGAAGTTTGAGATGATTACTGAAATTTTATTTCACACGATGAAATATAACGTATTACGATGTAGTTCTTATACTGACCTACCACAAAAAATAAAAATACAAAATGTTGTATTAACGTAAAAGACTTTGATGGCAAATGTTTCCAATGGTCTATTCTTTCTTCGATGTTTCCAGCTGGAAAAAAATGCTGATCGTGTTGACAAATATCTTGCTCACGTGTAAAAATTAAATTTCACAGGAATTTATTTCCCAGTTACTGAAAATGAAATACCAAAATTTGAAAGACAAAACAATATCTCAGTTATCGTATTTGGTTTAGGTGATAAAGAAAATGTCTACCCGAGATATATTTCAAAAAAAGATTCACAATCAACAAAAAAAAATTTTTTTTTTTATAAAAACCATTACGTTTGGATTAAAAACTTTAACGGACTTGTTGGTAAACAATATAGCAAAAAAAAAAAGTACTTTTGTTACCGCTGTTTACACGGCTACTCCGACAATGAAAAATTACAGAAGCATCTACAATACCACTCGGAAGTACAACGAATGACAATGCCAAAAGAAAAAGATAAAATCTTCAAGTTTGTTAATCATAATCATAAGCTAATGATACCGTTTGCTATTTAAGCCGATTTGGAGTGTTTACGAAGCCTGTACTTGCCGCCGAAAATAATCCTAACCAATCAAGTACAAGAAAAATTCAAGATCATGTTCCATGCGGAGTAGCATATAAAATAGTTTGTTGTGTTGATCCAAGTTTATCAAAGCCAATACAATTATACCGTGGTAAAGATCCAGCTGTTTGGCTTCTTATGCAGTTGATTAGCGAAGTTGATGATATATTTGATCGCCTAAAAGGAATTGTTACAGAGATAAAGTTGATGGTAGAACAGGAAATTGATTACAAAAAAGCAGAATGTTGTCATATTTGTGAAAAACCCTTTGATACAGAATCTGGTAATAATAAAGTACACGACCATTGTCATTTAATAGGTAAATATCGTGGAGCTGCTCATGATAAGTGTAATCTAAAATTTCATGCTCCAGATTTTATTCCAGTTGTTCTTCACAATTTCAGAGGATATGACAGTCACATTATAGTAGAAGCTTTTGGTGATCCCGATATAAAGTCTTGTTTAAAACTCGATAACGTTATCAAATGTATACCAAATAATTTTGAGAAGTATATGTCAGTTACTTTAGGTAAATTGCTCTTTATTGATAGTCTACAGTTTATGGCAGCATCATTAGATGAGCTAGTGAAAGGTTGTAATGATTTTTATAACCTAAAAGATTGCTTTGAGGATAAGTCAAACTTGTTGACGAAAAAAGGAGTGTTTCCATATGAGTATCTCTAAGATTGGAGCAAATTTGACGAAACTTCTTTACCTGACAAAGATAAATTTTATTCACAACTAAAAAATCAAAATATAACTGATGACGAGTATAAATATGCACAAGATACTTGGAAAGAATTTCATTGCAAAACATTTGGCGATTATCATGATTTGTACTTAAAAACTGATGTGTTATTGCTGGCAGATGTGTTCGAAAGTTTTCGTGGAGTAAGCTATAATAATTATGGACTAGATCCTTGTTGGTATTACTCTGCTCCTGGGTTATCTTGGGATGCTTTGTTAAAGTTTAGTATAGTAGAGCTAGAATTATTAACCGATGTTGACATGTGTAACTTTATCGAGAAAGGTATCCGAGGCGGTATTAGCGTGATAACAAAAAAGTATTCGGAAGCAAGCAATAAATACATGAAAGATTATAATCCAAACAAACCATCGAAATACATCATTTGTCACGATCCTAATAACTTACATGGTTATGCAATGTCAGAACAAATGCCGTTTGGTGGATTTCGTTGGATTACACCTGACCAATGTCTTGTGGAAACGGAAAAAAAAGATACCTGACGATGTTTCGTATTTCGTTGAAGTTGATCTCGATTATCCTACTTCGCTACACGACTTACTTAACGATTATCCGTTTTGTGCGGAATCAATGATAATAGATTATAGTTTGTTATCTCAAGAACAACAAGCAATAGCATTGCCGAAACAAAATTCTTGGGAAAAAAACTCGTTCTAAATTTACTTGATAAGCGAAATCATGTTTTGCATTATAAGGTTTTAAAACAAGCCGTAGATGCTGGTCTTGTGTTGAGAAAAGTTCATAGAGTGTTAAAGTTTAATTAGTCGCCTTGGATGAAAGGTTATACAAGCTCAAACACTTCCAGAAGAGCCATAGCTAAAGTGATTTCGAAGAAAACTTCTTTAAGCTTATGAACAACTCCGTCTTTGGTCAGACAATTGAAAATATCAGAAAACGAGTAAATATCGAGGTAGTTAATGATATCAACCACCGAAATAAACTTGTATCAGACGACGGTTTTGTTAGTATGACAATATTTAATGAGAACCTCGTCGCGATACAGCGACGAAAAACAAATCTAAAACTAAAAAACCGACCTCATTGGAGCTTCTGTATTAGATTTATCAAAGTGGTTCATACACGATTTTCATTATAATTTTGTTAAGAAAAAGTGGACGTCATGTAAATTATTGTTTACTGATACTGACTCTTTCGTTTATGAAATAGATATAGTTGATTGCTCTGACAATGATGTGTATCAAGATATTTATAATAACCGACATCTGTTTGATCTTTCCGATTATCCTCGTGATACAAATAAAAAGGTTATTGGTAAGATTACAGATGAAATGAACTCCCTCATCATCAAATATTTTATCGAATTGCGAAGTAAAATGTATGCCGTGTTGCTGGACAATAATAAAGTAACAAAAAAAGCAAAAGGTTTACCTCGCGATTTTGTTAAGAAATTTATTGGATTTGATGATTATAAGTACGCACTTGACGCGGGCGTTAGTTTTATAAGAGCAATGGCCATTCCAACAAATCATCATAAACTTGAAACAGATGTTATTATCAAACGCGGATTAAGTAATTTTGATGACAAACGTTATTGTGAAAATAGAATAGATACATTTGCACTTGGGTACTGTCACAATAAAATATCTATACTTAATATCATATTTGGTGACAAGGGTATGAAATTTTGTGTGAACTTATAAAATAATGTTTGAAGATATAGAAGTTAAAAACAGCAACAACAGCACGATCAAATATCCGATGAAAGATGGTAAACAACTTGCATTCAAATTTAAAAATGAAACGTTTGGAATATGTTTTAGCGGAAACGGATTTTCTCAAAGCATGTTGAAACTTTTACTTATCAGAACAGGTGACAGTGATTATTTTAATTATCTTAAAAATTTCAGCCGGAGATTGTCAGAAGAATTAAATAATTTTCATAGTCCAATCAGTCAACAAAAATATACTAAAATTACCATTGATCTTGATTGATCAAAAGTGTATTTTGTTGATAAAAATATCCTCTTTAATAAACCACAGATTAAAGATTTATCTGAGACTCGTCGTTGTGTTAGTAGTAAAGTTCAGCCTTTATTACAGTAACGATGAAATATTTTTAATATGAATAGTTGAAATGCTGATAATTGGCGATGAGTTATGAAATAATCCAACAAACATAATTTTATCTAAACTTTATAAATTAATCCGACAAAATTTTTTATCCAAACTTTTAAAAATAAAATCAGCTTGCCGTCAACCTGATGGTGGTCCTTCTGGACATCGGAAGTAGGGTCCCTGGTCCGGAACCAGAAAGCTCCTGGTCTAAAAATTATATGTTGGAGATAATGTGATGTGGTGATCTTGGGTAGGGGTCTCTGATCCAGAACCATTTAGAGAAATGGGTCTCTGAGCCAGAAACCTCCTTTATCTCTACTACGTAAGCTTTACTGCAATCCAGGCAATATCTGCATCATTTCCTTTTTGCCACATATGTCTTTAAACATTATGAGGACCACTCTTATTTTGCCATCATTGTGAGGACGTTATTGACTAATTACACACAATCAGAGACTACCATCAACCTGAGAACCTGAATATTTTTTCTCTTATTGTGCCTGTCCGGCAAAAACATGAGAAGATAATTTTTTGAAAGCTTAGGAGCTTATTTTTCTTCAATTAAAACTATAGACAGACAGATTAACGAACTTTAAATGTTCAGATCTTATAAAAATACAAGTTTAAGTTATTATGCCGAAAACAACACCTTATGCAGAGAGAGAGAGAGAGAGAGAGAGAGAGAGAGAGAGAGAGAGAGAGAGAGAGAGAGAGAGAGAGAGAGAGAGAGAGAGAGAGAGAGAGAGAGAAGAGAGAGAGAAGGGGGATTTTAGGTAAAAGACACTGACCTGAAACATTAAATATTTTTCTTTGAAAGGGTTCTTTTAATTTGCTTTTGGAAACGTTGTAAAATTCACTTTTCTACGCCTAGATATGCTACCAGATTAATATGTATTAATTGATAATGACAGCTAGACTTTATGGAATTATTTGTTTTCTTAAAACTAAATGATTTGAGTAAATTAATTATTCATTTGTTTAACAATGATCATCTAGTGACCTTGAAATCGGCGACTTGCATTAAAACTATTTATAACGATTTGACTTTTGAGAAGGAGTTTAGAATACATATTTTTATTCGTTTATTTTTTTTCCGAAACAATAAATAGTTACCGGCTTCAGTTATTTTCATGTAAATAATCAGGTAATAGGCAATAAACTCCGGCTGGGATGCTAAGATGTTAGGTTGACTGATTAGGCATTTAAAGAAATAGAAGAGGCTAATCATTATGGATAATTGCTTTTTAAGCATGCCTATAAAATAAATCTCATACGAGTTACAGCAGTATTAAATATATACGTGTATTATCTAACTGCCTTCAAAAAGGCAATATACATCAAAATAATCTTTGAGAAGCAAATTGTCCAGTCTGGGAGCTCGGCATATAATGCAAGTTTGCAACTCGCAAAATTTCCATGGCTGAGTTAGGGCTTGTAATGTGTAAAATTTTGAATAAGTGTGGAACCTTAAAATTTAATTCATTGTGCATTAAAAGTTTATTACAGTCAAGCCAGCAAGGTCTTTGTGAAGGGTCAATTCGACCTTTTCTTCATGTCAGTGTTAAACTTGAAAGGCCAGCATCTACAGCCCATTTAGAATTGAACACGGCATCGCCACGTTGTCCTGAGAAAGTACACATTAGAGCTACCAACCATAACCGTCTGAGGTAAATTCCATGTCAAATAGTCATTTTCTAAGGGAAGTTGATATGCATCGTATTTCTCAGATTTTAGGCTGTCAAAGTCTGACGAAAGAAATAATTATCTTGGGGAAAAATTACGAACCGCCGATTACGATTGTTCAGTTAAATTAAGGGGTACACCTTGGAAGTAATGTGAATTTAAAAGTAACGACCTTGGTCGAATTTCTTTAGTCCAAAATTTCCGGCGTGAGGATAAAAATTTTGGCTTTGGGGAAAAACTAGAGAATAGTGCTTTCCTCGTTAAAACATGGAAAAGGGACCAGGTGGCTGTCTTGTAAGAAAAGACAGGCTTTAGTGCTAGGACGCACAAGTTCTGAAAGAGAACAGCATTAAGGAAACAGCTCCCAGGAACAGACGGGGACAGTCCGAAAGACGGAAGTCCGGAAAAGAGATGAAGCGTTCAGAATAGGAAGATCAAGGAAGATCAACGTATACACGTACGGGGGAAAGACGTGTGATACACGGAGGCGAAGACAGAAAGCGACTCCAGGTGATGCAAATCAGGCGTGGACATTGTGCTCTTTTCACCACTCGTTATCATAACGAAATAAATCCGAAATAGAACACTTCTATTAAATTTTGTTAACGTGAAGTTGTTTGAATTGAACATGACACTATTAGTTTTTTTTTTTGTTATTGATTAAATGTTTTATTTTCTTGTCTACAGGATGCTCGTATTGTATTATTTCTTCTCAATAGTCTTGCTCAGTTCTCTGTTGATGTACTATCTATCCACTTACACCGGGCAATAAAATCGAGGGAGGTCATCCTCTAGATAACTACTGCCAATTCTAATTAACCATCCCTCTTTACCAAGAGGGACAACGTTACATATATATTGATTGATTGATTGAAATGTAACCGACAATTTAAAATATATATAGTACACGTTTGTTAAGACAAGCTTCAAATATTCATGTCATGTCACGGATTACAAAATCGAAATTATTCACTCTATCATGGAGAGGCTGATAGAAATTGTGGACCATTATGCAAAATAAGATTGCGATGTGTGTGTGTGTGTGTGTGTGTGTGTGTGTGTGTGTGTGTGTGTGTGTGTGTAAGTGTGTGATTTGGATTTTCAGCTTTAACAATTTTTCAGTCAGAGATTGCGATATATGTAATCATACATTAAAGTGATGATATATGTACTTTTGTGTCTGCGGCATGATGCCTCAGTACAGACATCACTATAAACTGCCACACTGCAGACATCGTAGCGTTATGACTGAAAAAAATTGTTAAAGCTACGTTAGAAATCCAAATCACACACACACACACACACACACACACACACACACACACACACACACTATACACGACATCTTTTAATTTTTTCACCTTGCCCACGGGATGGTGCCCGAGAATAATATGAGCTTCTTCCTGGCATCAGGCAAGTACAGTATGCAAGCCCTAATAACAACAATACGAGGGTCTATTGTTCTGATCAAATTGAGGACTTGTACTAGTAACTGATGACGAGATTTACAACGTTGAAAATTGTACGAGATGGGGGAGGGGAGCACAAAATCAGATTCAAAGTTATTTTTTATTCCTACTTTTTGAACACCTGTCATCATGACTATTCAGTTGTTTACATGTATTATATTGCATTGCCACAGTTTCAGATCACATATCGTAACAAATTCATGGTTCCTTCTCCCTCTAGGACGATCAAACTAATAGGACCAAAGCAACACTGTTGTGTCCATATTAGACATCAGATCAGTTCCATTTTTGTTTATCACAAACTAGACATCACAAGAAGTTTTTCCGTGAAGACCAGATGGCAATATGACTTTCTATTATGGGGTGGCAAAACGATTTTCAAGCGGCCTACCATGGCGGCCATACTAAACATCAGATCTCCACCATTTTAATTTAGGACTAAGACATCACAAGAAGTCCGTTGGTGAGAACCTCATATTGGTGCGACTATCCACTCACATATTTCTAGAATAAATCCAATGAGCGTAGTTCACTTAAATTGATCGTGCATGTGAATATCTTAACAATATCATTGGATTTTATTGCAAAATACCACTGTGAAAACAAGGCATAACCTGAGAAGAACATGATTAATGCTAAGGATTCCCCTCTCCTTGATCAAAGTCATGCCTTATATCATTTTTAAAATACATTTTTTAGACCAATTATAGCAGGGGAACCTCATATAGTTGTAAGCTTCAGTTTCCCTTTCTGTTCTCAAGTAATGCATTGTTACAGTGGTATTTTGCAATAAAAGCAAAGTTGGTGGCGGTCTATCCTTGTACATATTATACAGGTGGTACAATGCAAGGATTTGTTTTTCTCTCATTATGAATATCGGAAGTAGCCGAGACTATAGATCAGTTGTTCCTAAAGTAGGGTACCGACTCCTGGGGGGGGGGTATTACGGAGGGGGAGGCTAATGCTGAATAATGCTTTTTACGGGGTAAGGTAGGGGGCGCTAGGGAAAATCAGGGTGGCGGTGGCCCAAAAATGTTTGGGAACCACTGTTCAAGATAGCGCTGAAATATAAAAGCACAACATTAAAAACATGTAAGAACTCTTGTGATGTATATTTAATTTGTATTGTGTTGGCCTTTATCTATGATTATTTGTTATGTACATCTAAATTGTGAGATTGACCTCGGTCAGCAATTGAGTCTAGGGCCTGCCTGACAAAACTCTTATTGGTGTGTAAACAATACATAGCTAATATGTCTATATGATTTTAGATTATATATTGAGATCATTATTACTGGAGGTAAACATGTTTACTCAAGTTTGAATTTAAGACACTGGTTATCCTCTTGGGAATTCCAAGTGTACCTGCTGCATTACATGTTCCTTACTGAAGTTTTAGTAAGAGACCTGACCTTGTTTACAACTTAAAATATTCTGAAAATAACCTTCAACCTGGTTCTGTTACTATGTCGAGTTTATTTGGGGTATTTTTTTTTTTTTTACAACGGAGAACTGAACGTAACTTCTTTATTGCATATCTTTATATAACTCTTTGAGGAATCAGTTTAGGTTGTGTTTCAGTTAATATTTCAGAGGATTCATTTCTTGAAATTATTCTTTTGAATTTCAAGGTGCTCATTATTATTTCTTAGACTAAATCACTATTTTGGAATTATACTGAATTCATTCAGACATTTTGGATCATATCACCATGATACATCAAGAACTGGCACATTAGTACATTCGAAGCCATTGCCATGTCATCAAGTTCAATATTGGAATTTGTTCACATCACTTTTGGATTTCATTTGAAGAAGAGAAAGACAAATGCAATTGCAGAAAGAGAGAGTTGCAGAAAGAGGAAGGAGAGAGACAGAGAGAGACAGAAAGAGAATATAGGCAAATGTAAATACCAAAGAGATGGAAATACAGAGAGGAAAAGATGTTACGTGTCTAGGCTCGTACAAAGTAACAAAGAAAAGAGTGAAGCCAACAAGCGTTGTAAAATTTTAACTGAATAATTTATTTCCCTAGAAAACAAAGTAAAAATATGAAAAAGGACTTACGGTTTGTGAATCTAATCCAAAAGTTAATCCTAGAATTAATAATATAAGTCCTATCACTAAAAAAGTTCTAAATAAATGAAAGTTCGAATCCAATGAAGTCCCAAGATGGAAGGCGATGACGTTTTCTATATCCTGTTTTGTGCTGTCGTGTCAACAGTTCCTTGTTGAATCACTAAAGTTAATATTCCGGCTTTAGAATTCCGAATAATTTCCAATAAATGTCTTTGTCCAAGTATTTTGATGAAGAACATTTATGTATGTTTTCCAGAGAAATTAATTACTAATTCCGAAAACTAGAAAAACTTAACTCAGACTGGTCACAACACAAAATGCCTTTCAGCTCCCAAGGTATGATTTTACGACTAAATTAAATCACTATAAAACGTTAGTTTTAAACGCAATTTTAGATCACGTGATGGAGTCATGTGGTCACTTAATTCGAATGGCGTAGTAAGACAATAGGCCGGCTGACACGTACGCCATGGACGAATTTGATTCTACCTAACGAATCTTACTATAAGATTCAATAATAGAAAAAATAAAAATGTTGTTTACAATAGAGTTGACACGCAAGCCAAGTATCACCTTGATTACGACCAATGATTTTCACTCTAGGAAAGAAATTAAAAGAAGTTGTTTACCAATTCTGAATCAAGGTCAGGAACTAGGTCAGCTAAAAATACAATGTAGCAATATCGGTTATTTACCGGAACTGAACTGAATTTTCCGGAAAAATGTCAAATAACAAGAAATTAAATTTCATATTCGTAACACAGAAAAAGGGAAATGCAGTTTAGATTTAAAAATTAGAACTGAAAAGTGAAAAGTAGTCCCTTTCTTTACATATAAGCTCGTGTTTTGATGCTATCGTAAATAGTAGTACCAAAATTTGTAGAGAAGAGGAAGTAGATCAATATGGCCAAGAGAGCATTGGAATTTATTTTTACAAAGTCTACTTATTGGCAACTCTAATAAAGTCTATACTTTATGGTCATTACAACAAAGTGTTAATTATGATGTGGTTAAGGAATGTTTCTTGAAGAGTTATGAGTTGGTACCTGACGTATATTGACAATGGTTAGGAATTGCAAAATGGACACTCGACAGATCCATGTCGAATTTGCAAGAGAAAAAAATACAAATACTGGATTGGTGGTGCTTGGCCAAAATGGTTGATCAAGATTACGATAACCTCAGACAGGTTATTTTAGTTGAAAGGTTCAAGAACTGCGTTCAGAGTGACGTCAAGACCTACATTGACGAGTAATAGGTTGAAACGTTAGAAAATGCTGCTCATGCAGCTGATAAGTATTCCTTAACTCAAAAGTTTGTTTTGTCTGTAAGTCTTCCTCTCAGCAGTTCTCTGGTACAAATCATCTCAATCTCGTATGAGTACTTTCAACTCTCAATTTGGCACAAGACCGATAAGGAATCTTTATCTCTTCCTATGTGCACTTATTGCAAGAAGAAAGTACACGTTATTTCTGATTGCTACAGAATGAAGAATAAGCAACATAATAAAAACAGACTTTCCAAATGTTCTTATTTTTATGAGGTCAAGGTTACAGTCCTGTATGGAAAGCAATAAATTTGTTGGGTCAAACATACCATTCTAATTGTATTATTGAGAATTATAAGCCATTCATGTCGAAATATTCTATATCACCCGTGGGCAATTCTGCCAAGTCTATCTCGGTTAAAATATTAAGGAACACAGGAGCTTCTCAGAGTCTTTTATTATCAGGTACATTGCACGTAACTGAGAAAAAAAAATCTAGTTAGTGTTCTTTTTCAGGGCGTAGAGTGTCGCTTTATTTTTCCTCTCCACTGTAGCGAGCTAATGGCCATTGGTTTATGAAACACAGTGATCCACCTACTGAGATGCTATGGTCACCTACCCAATAATGTTATACCAAAGAATTAAAAATAAATAACAGTAGGAAGATGAGAAGAAAAAGAAAACATTAAATATTTATTACATTATAATTTAATTAAGTCATCCAGATAAGCATGCATGAATATGACACATATTTCACTGCATATAGTGAATGGCTGTATAATCATCATCTCCACAAAAATGTTTACGATAAAAGATGCAACAAAAAGAAAGTCATTTCAGTCAAGTTGTATGTCATTACTGAATAAATACAAGAAGCTGGCCACAGCCTGCATGTTGAGCCCACTCATGAACTATATTTAAAATGTTCGATACAATGGTATTAAAGTGAAATAAATTTAAAAAATCTTTACCATTGAGAGTAATCTAGGGTGTTGGAGGAACGAAAGGACATACACTTCCATCTAAGGGGGAGGAGTCTTGACAAAATGACATCACATAATTACATATGCAATACCACTGCATTGTTACATGAAAACATCATCATAGTTATCTTTACCGTCTGCATGAACAATCTCTTGTATAGTCAGACAATGTAGTACCTTCCAAACTTGATGCGATGTCAAACTGTCAATATGTTTTCGGAAGGAACATCAAAAAGCGCGACAATTTTGATTTGTAAGTGTAAATGTATTTGCGTAATTCAAATAATTTCATCTTCATTTATTCAGAGAAAGAAGCAAACAAAATTAAGTTATCTGTTCTATAATTCCAATTAGACTTTTGGCCAAGCAGTGCAAAAGACATAAAAATGAGAAGTGGGCAGCAGGCCTTTGAGCACACTAAAAACAGGTGCTAAATACAAGTCAAGAATATAGATGTGACATAATCTCATTGATTGACATTTTAAGTATATAACAAACACAACTGTTGCATAAATATTCATCTGAAAGATGTTTAATAAGTTTTGCCTTCAGAATATTCAGACAAACTTAGGTTGGAGCAATAGAATTGTACTAGACTTGCATTTAAGGTATGCAATGCCCCATTTCAAAACTCCATTACATTTCTTACTAAAGTATACATGTCTCACTCTACTAGGGGTAAAGAAATTAAAATCCAAACTTCTTTAAAACTAATATGAAAAATACGTACAGGAAGAGCATATTTGGTGAATATTTTTTGAAACAGCATGTTAAGAAATCGCAATGAATAATTATACTGAAGTAATCATGACTTCAGCGACAACACTCTATTTTCTAATGGAAATATTCAAATTTACATTTCTGATACATGGTAATACTTTCAAAGCTTTTCTAATGAATGACAAAAATATAAGAACTACTTCACTGCCAGAAAAATTATTTGCTTAAGAAAAATATGAAAAGGTACAAATAACTAAACAACAAATCTTAACACCAATTTAAACTTTCTTGGCCTGAAATCAAATTAATCAAATTACCAAACTGATATCAAAGAACACATTGTTATCAAACTGGAAAATCTACACTATTTGTCGGCCTATAAGTCGTCATGAATTTTAAGTCGAATTTGAAAACTTCTGTACAGATTCATACAAAATATTTAAAACAAATTAACTACTTTTAGCTACAGATGACCTGAAATTTTTTTTTTTACCGAGTTACAGATAGGATAAAATTTGCACTCTGTTTGAAATGCACTATAGTAACTTCCATTTTCAGGAGTATTAATGGTATCACTGTATGTAATTCAGTTTACCGACAATAGGGAAATTGCATCACAGACGATAAAATGTCTTTCCCAGAGTTCTGTTTTGATGAGAGACAAGTGCGTTCCATTGCATGTTATGCTATTTTTGTACATTACTGCCCTGTTTGTCTGAAGCTTTTGTGAAATAGAGGACAGTACTAAACTAAACAGTAAATGTAAACTATTAAAATACATACCATAATCCTTCAGTTTCAAAGATTAAATATTCATAATATTTATATCCATATAGACTCCATTTAGGTTAAATCCCAAAAATGACCATTTAATCATATTGTGCAATTTTCTTTGTATGCAAAATGACCTGTCCATTCCCATCAAATAAGAGTAAGTGCATGTACACTCCCTGTAGTTAGGCGGCATATGGTTTTCATCCTTGCTCATGTTAGTTGTTACTCTGAATGATGCTTCTGTCGTCAAGTACAAAATGTGCCACTGGTTGAGGAACTTGCGCGAGTATGCACCCGGCATTATATGGGACTGTATTCATAATACCCTATGGGTAGCCTCATTTCCCGATTTGATCTGGACTGCCGAAAATTAATCTCAAACTGGTTTTAACTGGAATGACCTGACTCAAGCATTAGTGTTTTTAACTAGGATGCAAATAACACTGCAAAGCAGTTTTGTTCTTGAATCATTGGATATCATGGTTAAAACTAGAAGGAATTGTTGACACAGTGGTATCAATTGATAATGAAATGTAACATTGCCTTTGTACAGAAGCATGATCACTATTGTCAACAAACTTAACGATGCAGAGTACAATTGTCCTGAATCCTCTCTCTCATATCAGGGCATCTTTTATTTGATTACAAGATGCAAGAAGAAAAATGTGATGGAATACCTGTCTTTGTCACGGTTATTCATTTTCTAATGCACATATAAGTAATCAAATTTAAACAACGTATATTACTAGTACATGCTGCTTTAGTGCAGTTACATCTGAAGCAAATGAATTTAATACTAAAAATCATGTAGATATTTTAAAATCCTTCTCAATGTTGGATCTTAAATTTCTTTTACATGATCTCTTTCCAAAATGATAATTATTGTACAAATTATTTTTCATACGTTTTTGAAATTTTTTTTTTTACATAACAAAATATTACACAACGAACGATAAAAAGATCTGAATGACATAATCCATGTACAAGTCGATCTGGAGGATAAAACGAAGTCCAGACTTTCTGATCCAATAGTATCAACTTATAGATTTTGAATCTTTTATAAAGAATTTAATCTAGCTACATGGATGCCTTGCCTGAATAGGTTCCTTCCTCTTGCCTCTTCACATACTGCTTTTCCTGGCAGTGAAGCAGTTCTTATAACGGTCCCAGTTGTCTTTCTGCGGCTGTCTTCTCCTCCTTAGACCAGGGTACTCATCATGTTCTTCTTTATTGCTTTCACACCTGACTTGCAGATTTTACCTATAAAAAATATTCCCTTCTACTTTCATTCTTACATTCACCGAACATAACATTGATCCATTTTAAACAGGAATTGTTCATCTGTTTACAATGTAAGCAATGTAAGGAAACCAATACTGACAATAAGAAACGTCAAAATTAGGCTCTTGAGTTAACACTGACAAATATATTATTGTAACATACTAATTTGCTTTAACAGCAACAGCTACCAGTGAATATCATCTATAAGCATATTAAACATTATGTAAAATTTTTAACCTCGGCATTACAGCCATATAGTATATGAATTGTAGCCAGTAAAAGAAAGTAAACAAGTTTAATTGTTAACATCTCTCGGAACACATCAAATCACAAAAGGAATACTGTGTCATTAAATAAATATGATTTAGATAATACTGGAATAATAAGTCTTGACATAAAATTAACTCAGTTTAATGTTGTGGGAGAAAGTTATCACCGATTTTTTGAAAAACAATCTTTAAAGTGATTTCTTTTATTTTCATATGAAAAACTTGTGGATTTGTAAAAATATATTTATGTTGGTGCTCTAATGCTCTGAACTATAATTATTTTGATACAGCAGAAGATTCAAGCAATCCAGTATTATACACTTAGACAACATTTTATAATCATCTAAGTTCAACTTGTAGATATTAGTAAATGGATATCCTTAATTTGTGAGCTCCTATTGTTTTCCAATACAGATCATCATGGGATCTTGAACTTAGTTGTTAGTGGTAACCATCAAGAAAGGAATTCACAGTTTTAGTGGTAAAAAACCAAAAAAGTCTTTATAAATTTTTTTATTATATTCGGTTCGGGCTTAAAATATCGCACTTTCTGATGGCATCACCAGTTTTCCATTATTAAAAAATTACTTTTTTTAAATCACTAATAATACTAATAGTTACTTTTATGAGTCGTATTTATCGGTATATGAAAATTAAGTGACACTGCATAGAAGCGATGTTCTGATTGGATGACAAACAATCAGAAGTCACTCGCGTTCTGATTGGCTAAGCGTTTGCACACGAGTCTAGTTCCAGAGGAAGAAAGCAAATTGTGTGTGCTATACACACGGAGTGTAACTGTCTCCCTCATATTACCGACTTTGTGAGGACTTTTACAGTAACACGTGGTTCATCTCTTATGATCATTCTCAACCAGTTTCCGAAGTAACATTTCGAGGACTGGTGTGTAAGTCCTCACAATGTAGTCATGTCCTCGAGATGTTGGTGTGCAACCAATATCAGGTCCTCGCAAGTATACCAAAACACACACACACACACACACACACACACACACACACACACACACACACACACACACACACACACACACACACACACACGTTGATTGTACGATATCCTAAAACAGAATTATTTTACAATTTTACGTCTTGATCTAGTAATATGCATTAGAAAAAATTTTAAAGAAGTTTTTGTACATTAAAAATGTTCAGATTGAAGCAAGCAAGCGAGGAGTAGAATTAGAGCGGTACAGTATCAATCATTTAATTTTCAAAGCGGGGAAGAGGGGGTGCGTGGTTCTGTAATTCGTTTGCTTTTATCCCAAGATATTTTACCAACTAATACGATGGCATGTAATTAGTTAGCCTCTTTAACAAATCATATAAAGAGTGATTTTTTAGGTGCTGGGGACTAGAAATATTTTGTTTTAGAAAACAAAACCCAGCGCACATCCGTCCCACCCAAGAAGACATTAAATGGTCAATCCCAAAAGAATTTTCCCTTTTTCAAATCTATGACCGATGCATATGTACCACTGTATACTAACGTGTGATATTTTAAAATGATTTTTGTCAATGGGTAGATATTCTAATCAATGTAAGTTACCGTTTTGATTTCTTGTTTATTGCTACAGCAATCTCATCTGGTATTACTTCATCTGCTTCATCTGGGATTACTTCAGCTATTTGATCTGTGATTACATTTGAGCGCAGTTTATCGAAGCGAATGCAAGTCATTTAGATCTGTTTTAAATAGACTCAGTTGTGTTTACAAAAGATCTAATAATGGGTCATCACGCTCACTCTTTAATTTCTAAGTAAGTATACATTATGTCAGTAATTTGTATCTGTATCACGTAATGTATGAAAGCATACCATACTTTTGCATGCGTTTAAAAATGAAAAACGAACTTATTAAGAACTCCGCAGCTAATTGCTCATAATATATAGTATATATAGTGATAAACAAGACCCTTCTTTTTACTCGAGTAATATAATGAAATGTTTCACTGAGCTTATTCTTCTTATTGTTCTCTATAGATTTAAAACCTCATGCATATATCCAATTATGTTCACGAGTGTTCTTTCCGTCCATCATTGAAGCAATTGTATTCATAATTTATTTCTGGCCATAGTCAACGCTTGCGCATTATATTCTGCGTGACATCTATACCCACTAAGTGAGTCGATTACCGAATATATTACCTTATGCATGATATTCTATGCCCATTATATGAGACCACTGTTCAAAAATCCTATTAAAATCTTCATATTACACTAAAACATTTGAAGTTTACTACTTCACTTTTGTTACTGTACTTAGGCAAATGAATACTTAAACCTGAAGCAAAAGTTAATGACGTCACGACAGCA